>CDFF01069981.1:0-14217 GCA_000826265.1 Acanthamoeba culbertsoni
CACACACACACACACACACACCCGAAGTCGCTGCATCTGTGGGAAGAAGCTCGGGTCGGTAAATTCGGGAATAGAAATGAATCTCACATCCTGATAGACGTTATTGAGCGTCCTGTGCGGATCGTGCTCGTTCCAAAACCGCTCCGTCGCAAGCTTCATTTCGGCGAGAAGAAGGGAAAGTGAGCTTCTACTGATGCTATGAAAGGAAAGCGAAAGAAGAAGGGAAGGAGGCTTACGTCAATGTTGAGCTGAGAGCTTTGGCCGCACTTGTTCTGGAGGATGATAAGGGATGGCTTCGGGGCCGACGCGATGCGGTCCACCGCCGAAAACGCAAACTGATAGACGCGATCGAAATACTGCACCGGCACGCAAGACGAACACAACAACGCCTTGAGCCTGAGTGCTGCTCGGGAGAGACACGCAAACAAAGGACAGCCCTGAACGCACGTCTTTGTTGGCTGCGTCGACCACGTCGACAAAAATGATGACGTCACTAAGTAGGTAGGCCAGGCGAGGCAACTGCTGCTCCACAGACTCCTCACGCTTCTTCGTGAACAGGTCTTGCGCCGCTGCCACTGCTGCTGCCGCGCCGTGCCGCCGAGCACGCCCGCCCGCCGCATTATACCCCTTAAAATAAACGAATTACATATTAATATCGTAAAACAAGAAATAACGTTGGTTACAACAAGCACGGTCATGCTTGAAATTGGGGTGTAGAGTGAGCGCATACCTCCATGTCTACAAATTTACATACTTGGTCGTGCAGGATGGTGCCCTTGAGGCGTTCAAAATAGCAGCAAGCGTTGAGACTGGTGCCGCCTCCCTCCTTTTCCAGATACGCTGGTCGGCCAACCGTTGGGGGCCTGTTGGATAGAGAAGATGCAATGCATACTACATATGAGCCTTTGTCACACTGTTACAAGTCCAGTCGAGAAATGGTGACAATAATTTCTACAGAAAAAAAAGGGGGGGGCGGGGAGCGAGTACTTCATGGGGTTTCGGATGCCCATCAGCTCCCTGATGATGAACGATTTGCCGGCGTGCGTGGACCCTACGAACGTGACGGTGTAGCTATCTTCGAGCGCGCACTGCTGCAACGTCGACTGCAGAGTACTGGTGTAGGGATTTGTCTTGAATAGGCCCTCGCCGGTCAAGGATATTATCTCATGCTGCAGCAGAAGGGGTTCACGAAAGGGCAGACGGATGAGAATTGCTACGTGTCGACAGAAAACAGGGAGGGTGGATTGTCGACAATATTGTTTAACCCTGTAGTTACCTCTTGCTCAACTTGCTGTTGGGTTTCCCAGTGTTTCTCGTTGAAGGAAAAGAAGTGTCTTCGGTCCGCAAAATAGCTGAGCGAGTGTGCGATTCGCTGAACACGCGAGACATCGACACCGGGTATGTAACACCTGGTTGACCAATGGGGGAAAAAAACAATATAAATAAGAATATTGATGAGCAACAATTCATGCCTGCTCTTCTTGCCCGTACTGCTGCAGCATATAATCGACGAATGCGTAGAGACGCGCGCCGTCCTCGCACTGCTGCCAGTGCTCGGGAGTGATTTCATGCCCCAGACGTGTGTCGATCATCTTGGCCAGCGACGTGTGCAGTCGCTCCATCTCATTCTGGTGATCTCCTATTATGTGTTTTTTTTTCCATTGTTTATTATTTCGTTTATATTGTATAATTTTTATTATTGCCACAAAAAAATGAAGGAATAAATACCCTTAAATATTCTGATCATGATTCCGAGCCGGTCGGTGACCCTCGGGTCGAGCTTCATTTCGACCAAGTCGTCGACGTCCAGCAGCATGAGGTCGTCGAACTTGATCAGATCGTCGTCCAGCAATTTGGCGTGGGTCGCGGCCGCCAACTGCTCGCAGTCGTCCATGTCGTGCAAACACGCGCGCAAGAACGTTGCGAGGTCGAACTGTGCACTCTCTGAACAATCGAGTAGATTTATTTATATTTTTGTTGTTGTTGTTGTTGTTGTTGTTGTTGTTTAAAAGAAAGACGTTTAGGGTTTGGGTGATATGTGGGGGAGAGATGATGGAGGGCCCTTGCCTTCCTCCTGGAGTGTGTTGATCAAGAGCAGGAGTTGCTTGCGCGGCTTCATCTTTAAGTCCTTCTGTCGTTTGAGGTCGTCCTCCGTAAGTTGTCCAAGTGCACGCTGGTTCACAGGCAAACTCTTCGCCTACATTTAAATGAATAATTCTCAATTTTTATTTTATTTTATTTTATTTAAAAAAAGGGCGTGGAGTGGTGGTAAGTATAATAAATGCGCCCGAACTTACCTGTAAAGCCTTCTCTACGGGTTCGCTGGGAATGCCGTATTTATCCAGCAGCTGTCTCAGCTGCAGCACGTCTAAGACCACCAGGGAAAAAACGCACAGCAATAAGTCTGAGGCCTGTTGGCTAACCCTCCCAAGTGGAAAGGCCGTCCTGTTGGTCGTATGTTCGTACCGTTCCATTCGTGTTCATCCATGGGAGGAGCCGATTCAAGAAATTCGCGCTCCAGCTCCTCATTGTTCGCAGGCAGGTTGGTTGAGTAAAAGTCATCCTCTCCCGGACTCACAGGGAATAGCTCCCTCCTCAACATCTCTTAGCCCAACGTCCGACCTTGTCGCTAATAACCGTTGAACCCGTGCGCCTGAAACGCAAGTTAAATATTGTTTGAATGCCAGGATTGTCACCCGAATTTCTCTCCCTTCCTTCACACCAAACTATCACATCAACAGACGGCCCTTTTTTGGGCCTACACCAACCAGAACGCTTCAACCTGCTTCATAAACAGTTGCTTGTTTGTATCTGTGTCTTGAAAGTGGAAAGCCGTGTATTGAAATTTCAAGTGTATCAATACTCATCAGAAGGAAGCTTCGTGTAGGCCTTCTCACCCCACATCTTGTTCAAAGCATCCTGCGCCGCCTGTAGTCGATACGTTAGGAATTTAGGTTCTTCCAGAAACTGAGAAAATCTCGCATACCTCAGCCTGAGCCTTCGCAATCGACTGGCCCGATCCTGCCGGGGAAACCGCCTGGTGAGTACTTTTTTTTTTTTGAACACTTTACACAACCAAGCGAACGATGTTACCTTGACCCAGCAGCTTGGACTCCGAGTAGACGCCAACCAAGAACATGGACTTGCTCGAGTACCTTGCGGACTCTTGAAGAACGCTGCAGAGAGTAGGATCGTCATTAGGATCAATCGGTAGCTCAAAGGAGAATGGCTATAGGCTGCAATGTCGGATCTGTGCGTACACATAGTAGGGAGCACCGGAACCGCGGCGGGTCAAGAGTTCCGAGAGAGTGTTGCGCGGAAGCTTCTGCCTGAGGAATGGAATAATGTCCAGCTTCTCATCCTGAGGGACAACATATTTGATCACAAAGTCTCTTGCGGCCTTGAGGCCCTGATTATGTATGGCCAGAGGAATAAATATGTAAGTACACTATCTACAGTCTAACACACACACATATATATAGATATATATTTGTGGAGACAAAGTGAACCTGATCCTTATAAAGGCCGGCAATGAGCGCCTCCATCGTGTTGGCAATGACCGTGCTTTCCCCTCGGTCCTGCTCCTCCTAAATAGGACCAATTACCAATTGTGAGGCAGCGGTTTGGTGGCAGGGCCTATTGGGAGGAGCGCACCTCCAGAGGTGTCCAGCGGATAAAATCTTGCAAGCCCAATCGTTTGCCTGCAGCAGCAAGATTGGTGTTGTTGCTCATTACAGCGGTGGCATCAGCAAGTGCCCGCGCAGGCAAATTCGGGTACTTATTGACCAAATGCTCGCAAACGAGGAAATTAAGCATTCTGTCTCCTGTAATTAATCTTCAGCATGTGTGGTAACAATGACGCGCAATTAGCATAGAGCACCAAAATATTCCAGGGATTCGTTTGCGGCCTCCTTGCCGTGCGAAAAAGAAGGGTGGGTAAGGGCCTGAAGAAGAAGGTTCTTGTTGTTCCATGTAAATCCAATGCGTGCCGAAAAGGACGCAAGGTGTTGATCAAGGAGCTCCGAGTCATCAATTTTATTGCGGGTAAGTGGCTTGTCGTGCGCAGTCTGTCGAGAAACCTCCGAATCCGTCCCTATGAACCGGGAGCGAACAGCGGAGGACGCCAACAGTCCCACAGCGGAGGTGCGAGAAAGAAGAGAAGATGAAGAGCGAGCAACAGTAGGTGTAACGGGGGCGAGGCGCCGGAGGCACACGCTGCGCTTCATCTCGAAATTGTGATTTTTGTTCTTTGTTGGCGAAAAGAAAAAACCCCAATAAAACAAAACAAAACAAAACAAAACACAAGAGAAAGAGTCATTTTCCCGATCCCCTTTTTCTTTCCTAAGACACTGCTATGTTGAAATATAAGTTGTTATGGATTTAAGAGCTAGGCAACGTTCTGCTGATCCATTGCAGCTTAAGACGTCGCACACTCTCCTGATCCGCTCTATATGCTCTGTAAACTCTCCACACAGCGACCACGACGAGCACAACAAACACTACGCAAGCCAGTACGAGCGCGGCCAGAAGTACCGATATGGTACGGTGATCCTCCAAGTCGAGTTCATACTCTTGACAAACAGGAGGTCAGCAATAGGCGTGAAGGGTGCCGATGAAATATATACTTTCCATCATCACGCCAGAAAATACCGCATGGCAAAGAATATGGGTTCGAGTGCAAGAAAGAGTTTCCGGAGCAGGATGGTGATAACGACCGACAGGAATTTCACAACAACAATGATAAAGATAACTGTTAATCAAATCAGTCAGCAAAAATTCCCTTTTTCAAAGACAAAATTGAAAACCTGACAGGATCGCAGCCACACAGCTCACAAGGTCTCCAGGGCAGATAGGTTGGGGATAAGAAATGTCGCTCTGTAATCCTACCCAGTTTGGTTTAGACTCTATCGAATACCGGCACTGTTGCTACTGAGGCGTACGTTCTTCAAAGCCATCCATCACGATTTGACTAAAGAACACCAAAGCGATAGTGAAGGCTGTAAGCAGCAGCACTACTTTTACAGCAATGTCGAGATGGTTCTTCAAATGGTACATGGCCTTGAAGAGCTGAGCGTAGGTGCCTGCACAGGTTCGTGCACATGTAAGAGAACCATATCGTCTGAAGAGTGAGAGACACCTGAGGTTCACCAGTGAAATGGTGTACGTAGTGGCAGTAAAAGGAAACGCTTGAAGGCTTGCGATCAGTTCGCTCGGGGAAGGCCGCTTGGCAAAACCTGCGCCAGAGGTGATCGTCTCTTGCTACTTCATACCACTTGCCGCTCACTTGGGCACAGACCAGAACATCGGCCACAGGCAAATGCGAAAACAACTTCAGCAGCAGCTCATCAGGCAATCGCGATATGTGGCAGGCAGCGTCGACAACTCCCACTGGTGTGTGTTTGCAAGAGGGAATTCAGTAATTACTGTTACCATGATGCTGGAAGGATTAGTGCCCACCTGGACTCAATCCCATGGAGACTTAGACGGACGATTCTCCGTGAAAAGGGGAACGCTTCTGTTACTTTCTTCCCTCCGGAGACTGTTTTTGATACGTTTATCTTTTAAGGTAACAGAACTCCAGCTCAGTTTGGAGACCTGTGACTATGATGTCTGCAGAATGACATGACCATGAGAAGTATTTGCAACGCTGATACCAGGAAAGCGCCATTAGGGAGCAGAGGTGAACATCTCGGCACTCCGTGTAATCAGTTCTCCGTATGGCTGTTTCGGTCCGCCCGAGCCAATCGCTGAGTTCTTATTTCCGTCGGAACCACTCGGCTTTCGAGCCCGAGCAGTTAAAAGCGAGGCGCCTTTCTTGCGAGAAAAACCATTCAGAATGTCTCACCGCGGAGAGGTAGAGAGCGTAAACAGCACGGACAGCATGAGCGACTCCGACCTCCAGCAAGAAAACGAAAAGCGCGTGAAAAGGGAGGTTGCCCCAGTGGCCATAACCTGGGAGGACTTGGTGTACAAAGTGCACACTAAGGACCCCAACAAGCGGTTCGCCCTGAAAAAGACCCACCACAAGTATCTTCTCAAAGACCTCCATGGTTCTATGCTTCCTGGGGAGCTCACCTGCATCATGGGCCCGTCGGGTATTTTGCCTTCAGTTCTCCTCGGTATTGGCTTGGCAAAACTAAGAGCGGTTCTTTGACAGGCGCAGGAAAAACGACATTGCTTAATACGATCAGCGGAAGAACCAAGGGCGGTAAGCTGCATGGTAAAGTTCTGATAAACGAGACCTCCCGTAAGAAGCTGGGAAGCGCCTGGAAGAGAATGAGCGCTTACGTTACACAAGATGACATCTTGTCGGCGAACCTTACCCCTAGAGAGGAGTTGTGGTTCTCTGCTCGCCTGCGAGTCAATCAACCACACTCGCAGGTGAAGAAACGGGTGGACGAAATTATAGAAGAGTTGGGTCTCTCGGGATGCCAGGATACTCGAATCGGCAGCGTTGCTCGGCGCGGTATATCTGGTGGACAGCGAAAGCGAGCATCCATCGGAGTGGAGATGATCACCGATCCTTCGGTCCTTTTTTTGGACGAACCCACCTCAGGCCTGGACTATTCGACCTCCTACACCCTTGTCGAGACCCTTCGGCAGCTGGCATCAGAGGGACGCACTATAGTCAGCACAATCCATCAACCCAGGTACCTCTCTTCTCTGCTGCACTGTGTTAGCCTTTGCTCATCAAGGACTCACACACAGTACGGACATCTTCATGATGTTTGATAAGTTAATCCTGTTAAGCGAGGGACACATCATCTACCACGGACCAACAAGCGAGGTGGTCTCCTACTTCGCCGACCTCGGTTATCCGTGTCCTCAATTTACCAACCCGGCAGAGCACGTCAGTACGTAACTTCGCTCGATGCCTCACAACAAGCGCGAAAATTGACGGAAAATCTATTCAGTGAACTTAGCCAAGATTGACAGTTACATATCAACCAAGGAGGAGGGGCTTGAGCGCATGCGGACACTTGTTGAGGCCTACCGAGCAAAGAATGGCTTGCGTGATCTTACGCCAGCTGAGGAACCTCGATTGTTTGATGGAGACAGAGAGACTCCCCAGTGCGATGATGATGACATCGAACTGGCTTCGCAGAAGCAATCTATACTCGACGAATCAGACCCAGCAGTAAAACGCGACATAGAGTCTTCCGGTACCGCTGTTTTGTTGCGAGGTTTGCCTTGGGCTTCCATCTTATCTGTTGCCGATCAGACGAACCTGATGAAGAGAAGCGCCGATGGCGGCCAGATGCAGGGGATAAACCATCCATCTTCCTTCGATTTGCTCTGCTGTTCTATCGAACGCTGTTGGAAAGACTCAGAGAACCCACGAGCACCTATGTGCATGTGGTGCAGACCATTTTCCTCTCTCTGGTAGTCGGAGTTATTTACCTTCGGATTGGTGACGACAACGACAGCAAGAGCATCGATGTATGTCGACATAGTCATCAATCCTCCGAATTGCTTGTCTTGTTGTGGCTCACTAAGATTCCTACAGGACAGGAAGGGAGCTCTTTTCTTCGTCATCACCAACGAATCCATCGACACCATGCTTTCGATGGTCATGATATTCGAGTCCGAGCGACTCATCTACATCAAGGAACACGCATCTGGAGCCTATGGGACCTTGGTGTACTTCCTGGCGAAGACCCTCGCTCAGCTTCCCTTCATGGCTGCCTTCCCCGTGTTATTTTCCACTATAACGTATTGGATGGTTCGACTCGCCTGAATTGTTCAGATGTGTTTTGTATTATGCTAACATCTCCTTTATCTGCTATCTCCTTCAGTTGGGCTTCCAGGAAGAAGCAGACAACTTCTTCATCTTCATCGCTGCTATGATTATGGTCTCCATCGCGGCGTCTTCGCTCGGCATTGCCATCAGCGCTGTGACTCCTAATCTGGACACTGCCATGGGTAATGCCATTTGGTTCTTTCTCGTATCTTCCGCTGACTTCGTAACCATCTTTGCCGATCTAGCCCTGCTGCCGGCAGCTTTCATTCCGTTCACCATTTTCAGCGGTATTCTGGTAAACGAAGACAGCGTGCCATCGTGGGTAGAGTGGGTGAAGTACTTCAGCTTCTTCAAATACGGGTTCCAGATTCTGGCGATCAACGAATTCGAGGGTCTCCACTTCACCTGCGATCCCTCGGAATCCGTCAATGGGACTTGCATCTATGCCAGTACGCCTTCCCTTAAGTCTCTGGTCTGCGGCAGTCAAACAAGCTGACGCCTTATGTGTCCCACATCATAGCCGGAGACGACGTGTTGAAGGACCTGAACCTGGATGCTGAGGAGAACAGCATATGGGCCAGCTTCCTCTTCCTCACCATGCACATACTCGTGTGGAATGTACTCGCCTACTTGGGCATGCGACTCACCGCGGGCCGAAAGAAGTAAAATGATGATCTGTAAATAATCAAAGTTGCTGTCTCCGACCCATACTGCATATCTACAATTGGTGTGGTGTTATCCCTGCCTCGGGTAAAGGAGGTCATAATGGCCGGGCCTGTAGAGCAGAGTGAACAGCTCCCGGCCCTTGAAGCTGTCATCCGGCAGCGTGTAGACCGCAAGCCGGCCTTCGGAGCGGTCAAGCTGGTACACCCTAATGCCGACTCCGAGGGTGGCCAAAAGCGCGTTCATCTCTAGCTCCTCGGCTTCCTCGCCCATGGACTCGGCTAGCATGCGTCGGGACTTGAGGGACTGGCCCTCAGGGAGGAAGATTTCGATGTCCTCTCTCCTCTGTTCGAGCGACCGTGATGTCAATGACCTGCGCGAGATAAAGCCTTATAGGTGAGACAAAACGATGTCTAAAGTGGTTTACTTGCTTGTTTCGGGTCGTGCCTGAGATAGCGCACAAATGCGTCGGAAGTGCTCTGATCTTCGCACAACCATGCCACATCGTCTTTAGGAGGAGCTTCTTTTTCCTCATTGGTCACATCTTGTTGCTGGGTTGGTTCGAGCAGGCCCTGTACCTGTTTCCATGGATCGGGCTCCCCCGCAGCACCAACATGGAGCTTGCTCTCTGCTGCTTGGAAAATGTTGGAAAGCCGCTCCTTGGCTGTCTCCACCAAACCCACCCACACGGCTCGGTAGAAGCAATTGCCTGAACGTAGGCCACTAAATAAACCCTCTTTCTCCACTAAAGCAGAGGTAGCTACCATCTCCGCGTATTGGCCGCCACTGAGGATAGACGAGGGACAGTGCGTGAATCTTTTTACGGATCGTAGGGTTGGCATAGGTGGCCTCTAGGTTTGCCAGCTCATCCCTTGATCCGACTAACGGCACTTTAGTGGTCATGAGTTGCCCCTAAGCAAGGTATTTTGAGGGAAACTAAAAAGAAATAGAAAAAGCAACTTCCTTTCACAACCAGATCAGATGAACGTACCTCCAATTGGCAGTAATTTACTCGCTAGATTCTTCCTTTTTGATCCCAGACTGGGCCCTACGGAAGAGACGGAGCATGAGAAAATCCTCTATTACTGGCCCCACAACACGCCCTTAAATCGACAACAATCCGATGTGGGGCTCAGCGAGGCTCTAATTAACTTCACTAGGTAGTGGTACCGTGGGGTGGGAGATAAGGATCTTGTGTCTAACAATATCATGTTAAGAACGTTCTCACCCTCCCGAGCTTGCGAAGCTGTGCACTTGGAGAAAACAAGGCAGGCCTTCTACGAGTGTGAAACCGACGTATGGATGGTTCTGGTGAGCAGCTTTTTACTTCTTGACGCCTCACAGCTTTTGCTTTATGGCTAACCAAAAGAATAAATATATATATATTTAAACAAATAATTAAAAATGAAAATTTAATTCCTTACGCTCGGTTGTTAGGTTGCCAACAATCCTCACACCGCCCGCACGAAGGACGGCTCGAATGTCGAGTACGAGAGCGAAGAGCTTTCCAATGCTACACTTCAGCAAGTCGCCGAGCAGGCCTACAAAACGTTTCGCGTACATATCCCCCCCCCTTTTAATCTGTCGCTTTCTCTCTTTCTTCGCTCACCACCGGTTTTATTCTGGCTCGCAGCTATTTAACGGCAGCCTGTCTGAAATAGCCAAGAGGGAGAAGGTCGAAGGTCTGCGCGAAAAACTCTCCAACTTCTTCGGCCACTACGCACCGACCATCAACTTCAAGAGCGTAGACCTGTTTTCCGCACTCGATGGTATGTGCGTGGTTGCAGGAAAAACAAGCAGGTTCGTTGTATGGTAACACCAAATTTGCACGTTACACAGGAGTTCACTTCCTGCCCGTCGACAAAAATGTCTACTTGCGCATTCAATCATTTGTCAACTGGACGGAAAACAACTTCCCAAGCATTGAATATTCCTGTTTCCTCTACCGGTAAGCGATTCTCTACACGGATAATATAATAATACAATATAACACCACATTTAACAGCAATAATTCCCTTTTACAGAGACCATTTGGTGTGGAGTGGACTGGAGCAAGACGACATGCGTATAATGTATCACTATTTGGTGAACCATTTGCTGCCGCCCTATAAGAAGTGGAAGGACCCAAAGAGAGTCGAAGAGTGGCCCGTAAGTATCACCTCTCTATCCATCCATCCATCCATCCATCCATCCATCCATCCATCCATCCATCCATCCATCCATCCATCCATCCATCCATCCATCCATCCATCCATCTTCTCTTTCTATCTATTGTTTATGTATGACTAATGAACTAAATTTTTTCTTTTTACTAGATAATTTTGCCTACGAGCAAGCCGACAGCCGTTCCTTATTTTTTTCTCAAGTAATTACTGTTTATTGAATTCAATCTTGCCACCATTAATCCCGCGCCACAGGCGTATTTTCGATGGAAAATGGGACGGTTACATGCAAGCACCTTCAGATGTAACACCTACTATTTCTGGTCTTCCCATGCACTGTCCTCTAATCCAGCTGTCGCGGTATGCGAGCAAACTTGAACCCTATTTCCCTCTTATTTCTCATTATTTTCCTTGTCAGACCACGTCACTACACCAGCGATTCTGGCCAATCGGATGCTCAGAATCACAATATGGAAGGCGAGACTTTCCATCTAATCATATTCCAGGTATTCTACATATTTTAATTGCCTCTACACCACACATTCTTGATTGGTTGACCGAAATGGGCGATATACTAGTTGCTGGATACCACATGTCTATTTTTGGTAAGAGACGTTACACAGCTTGACGCCCGTTTCTTTTCCGAGCTTCGTTCCTTTGTGACTCCGCAGCTGGAATTTCTCGCGCCCATCCTTAACGACCACTGGACCAGAAAACAAGGGTGAGCCCAATAAATAAATAAATAAATAAATAAATAAATAAATAAATAAATAAAGCGCAATAACGCAAGAGGGTTGACAAGATGAGAATTTCTCAGGCATGCGCAGGATTACCGCTACATCTATTTCAATCATATGAACCTGGCGCTGAAGACGTCCTTTAAGAAGAAGGGGCTGGGCATTTCTCGAGAGCACATGAAGATCCTAAACGATATGCATGCCGATTTTGAGAAGTACCGAAATATTATTTATTATTTATTATTTATTATTATTCCTGCATGGAATCAACCCTGATATATCTCCTTGTTGCTGCAGGGCAACGGAGAACATTACGGAGCTGATGGTCCGCACGCAGACCGATGGGTGGGTTGTCGGCCGCAAGTCCGACCAAAGGGAATTCTACGTGATTTTTGAGCAGAAGAATGCTAATCTTCTTGAAATCAACGGTATATTTATATCCTGTTTTTCCCCCTTATTCATTGGCCTGTCAACTCTTTTTATGTATACTGATCTGTATACTTCACTTGCAGAGGAGGTGCGGAAGCTGTGCTCGACCTACTTCAACAACATCTTCATAGATTGAGTGGTCAGGGTTGCAAGGATACAGCCACGGATGGCTACCAAGGCCCAATGTAACGCAAACAAAAGCTACCATCAATTTATTTATCAAAGATTCCTCTTTCGTCCGGCTATTCGTTCGTTTGTATTATTCCCTCGCCTCTCTTTCTCGTGTCTTCCTCTTGACAGTTCAAGAGTTCCTTTCACAACACGCCTGATCAGGCTCAGGACGGAGAAGGGGGAATGGGTCATCCTTGGCTGATGATGGCAAGTCCGCCGGAATGTTGAGATGTTAGCATGGTTTGGTTTTTACCAGTCTAACGATGGTGGACTATCTCTCGTTTTTCCAATCAAGGCATTAGCATCTGGTTGGAGCAGCCTTGGCCTTGGTTGGCCGTAAACATGGTCGTGTGCGGATTATACTCGAGATGGTGTATCTCTCCACGCCCTTTGCCCATGCTTCGAAGAACCACCAGACCGTCAACATACCCTCCGGATGAGAACTTAGAGGACCACTGCCCATTCCGCTAGCCCGCAACTCCTTACTCGGGGTCGCGCATTGGCTGATCGCCATACGTGGTAAGCTCGATAATATTTTGAGGCGTTGATGTCCAAGACATACTTTTTGTCGATTAATTTTATATCAGCGGAAAATAGCCATTATTAAAAATTGAAAACTCATTCGATTTTGGCAAAAAATCTCAAAGACCCGTTGACCGCCGATATAGGCCTTCCATGCCACAAACTCGAGAAACTCTTACTGATCCAGTGTGCATCGGTGTTAGCTGGTACTATATATGTCGTATTGAGAGTGGCGGATGCCGGACTAACATCTACATCATCAGTCTCAGCAACACAATTCAGTTGCGTCCTCACCGTCGGTGCAAGCTGCCACTCTTTGAATGATATTCAGCAGGTCAAGTCAACATGGGTAGCCGACCAGCTACAGAGCCGATACTCCGCCAACCCACTCTTTGGCCAGAGGTAGGGCTGATGTAGTTGGCAGCTAAAAACTTCACACTTACCTGTATGGTTTCTCCAGCTACAACTGGAATAATACGCTGCATTATATCTCCGAGACTACTGCGGCCTCGCTGTCTTATGTCATTTACGACACCTCCTACGACCCTTCCTCCTCGAAGAAGATCGGTATGGATGGTTCCTAACCCTGTAAGGGCCATGGAATTGACTAGATGTTGTTGTCCATCATAGAGATAAGCGGTATCAACAACGACGTCATGGCTGCCATCTGTCGTAGCGACACGGGAACTGTGGAGATAAGCGTCAACTTCACCGCGGCGTGCCCATCGCCATCTCCTACAAGAACCCCGTCTTCCACCCCTTCCCCCAGTCGTTCACCCACGCGCTCCCCGACAAGCACACCCAGCAACAGCCCGAGTAGCAGCCCCTCCACGAGTCCCTCCCCGACCATCTCCCTCACCCCCACACCCTCGCCCTCCCCCACCGCCACACCCTCGGCCACGCCCTCGAACACGCCCTCGCCCAGCGTCACACCCTCCATCTCCACGACACCCTCGGCCTCGCCTTCCAACAGCCCTACTACAAGTCCCTCGCGCAGCCCGACCAGGAGCCCCACCACTAGTCCAACCAACTCGCCCAGTCGGAGTCCGACACGCTCTGCCACGCCTTCCATCTCCTATTCGCCCTCCAACTCGCCCTCGTCGTCTCCTTCTCCGACCCAATCACCCACGCGTAGCCCCACGCCTTCCCTCACCCCGTCCATCTCCGTCTCGCCCACGTCATCCCGCACCCCAAGCCCCTCGCGAACTGCATCGCCCACCAGCACGCGCTCGCCCACGATGACCCCCTCCGTGAGCCCCTCCCGAAGCCCTTCGCGCTCACCGACGCCGTCGTCCACCCCCAGCTCTTCGCCCTCGCCCTCCGCGACGCCCACGATCAGCCCTTCGACCTCCCCCACACGGTCGCCCACGCCCACTGTGAGCCCGTCGCGGTCGCCCTCGCGCACGCCCTCGCCGTCCATCTCTGTAACACCCTCCATATCCATAAGCCCGTCGGCCACCCCGTCGATCTCGGTCTCCCCATCCTCCACGCCTTCGAACTCGCCGTCGGCCACTCCTTCCATAAGCCAGTCTCCGTCACGCTCGCCGACTCCCTCCATCAGCGTGAGCCCCACCTTCTCCCCCTCGAACAGTCCTTCGCAGTCCCCCTCAAGATCTCCCACACCCTCGATCAGCGTGAGTCCTTCTTCGTCCCGCTCCCCGTCGGCCTCTCTGACCGCCAGCCCGACCATCTCGACGTCGCCCTCCCAGTCCCCCACCAGAAGTCCCACACCGAGTCGGACCCCTTCGGAAAGCCCGTCTCCGTCGCTGTCGCCATCGGCCAGCGTGACCAT
>CDFF01069987.1:0-12250 GCA_000826265.1 Acanthamoeba culbertsoni
TGATGCTCAGAAGCCGGGCACGTCGAAAGTCCACGCGCCCCGACGTTTATCGTACGAAACGAAGCGTTGCTTGCCGCGGCTGCCCTTCTTTCGGAGGAGGGCTTCATACTCATCCAGGCTCTTGGCGTCTCTCCTCTCGGGCCAGGCGTCCTCGATGGTGAGGCGCGCCCGTACATTGAGGCCCTGTCCGCGCGGCGGCTTCTGCTCGTCATCGGGGAAGACCGTGATGAGGTGTCGGTCGATGATGATGATCTGGTTCAGGTCGAGCCCTCGCACGTCTACCGGTTCAAGGAACTCGATCTCGCCGAAGTCCGTGCGGCCGACTCTCAAGTTCTCCACCTGTGCGTGTGTGTGTGTGTGTGTGTGTGTGGAAATTCGCGTTAAACGAACGATATCGTTCACGTGGACTCGCGTGAAAAGAAAGCGCCGGCGTACATGAGCGAGCTCTTCGGGCGAGTAGTGACGGAGCTCTTCCAGGGAGGGCTCCATCCAGTAGCCGGGCTCGGTGAGTGTGGGCAAGAGCGCCTCCAGCTGCGCATCCGGGGCGCCGCCCTTGCGCTCCTGCTCGAGCACCTGGCGGTAGAACTCGTTGTAGTTGGACACGATGCGCTTGGTCTCGGGCCGGTCGCCGTTGGCGTACTCCAAAACGTGGCCGTACTTCCGCTCCACGATGGGCTTCTTGGGCGTCCTGCCCACCGTACCCGGCGCCGCCGCCATGCCGGGTGTATCCGCGGCGATGTTTTTGGCCGAGGGCGACGCGATCTCGTGGGGCGGCAGCCTCGGGTAGAGGGCGCCCGATGGGGTGGTGGAGCGGCCCGAGGGAGTGGTGATCTGAATGGCCGGGACGGCCTTGCGCTCTCCCTCGGCGGAGGCGGCGGGGACCTCCGGCGACTGCCTGTCCGGCGCGATTTCGGCGGCCGGGCCGGGTCCGGCGTAGGGGGTCGCCGGCGCCACGGCCGCCATATCGCTGGTCGCCGCCGCCAGCGTCGGCGTCGGTCTGGACAGCAGGCGGTCCGCGTGGGGGATGAACTCGGGCACCTCGGGCATGTACACGTTGTCGTCGGGCTCCAGGATAAGCTTTCGCTGGGTGAAGGCCTCGGGCGTGGCGGTCAGCGACAAGGGCTGCTCCTTCTTCTTGTCTGCGGCCAGCTCGCCCATAAACGACACGCGCTTCCTGTAGAAAGGAGATGGGAAGAAGAAGAAGAAGAAGAAGAAGAAGGGTGAGTCGAGGCGATAGAGCCAGCAAGGGGATGGAAGGGAGGAAGGGAAAGAGGGAAAGGAGGTCGGAGCGTACGTTGCGCTGCCGAGGCTCTGGTAGTAGCCCAGCGGGCGCGCAGCGGCGGGCGAGCGGGCCGTGAGCTTGTAGTGCTTGGGCCTGTGCGCGTACTTGAACTGCGCCTCGGGGGCGGACTCGGCCTCGGGGCCGAGGGCGGGGAGGGGCGGAAGCGTGCCGTAGGGATGCGGGGAGTCGATGGTCGCGACGAGGCTGGGGGCGGGGGTGCCCAGCGCGCCCGTCCCGGTGGTGCCGGGGGTGCCGCCAAAGGCGCCCAGACCGGAGAACAGCGGGGTGGAGGTGGTCGAGCCCCCAAAGAGCGACGACGTGGTGCCGGCGGCGGCGGTGGTGGACGGCGTGCCGAACAGCGACGTGCCGCCTCCGAAGAGCGAGGTGCTGGCGGTCGAGGGGGTAGACGGGGCGGTGGAGGCGGTCCCGAAGAGAGAGGACCCGCCGAAGAGGCCGCCGCCCGTGGTGCCGGTGGTCGAGGAGGTGCCGAAGAGGCCGCCGCCGGTTGTGGTGGTGGCCGGCGCCGTGGTCGACGGCGTGCCAAAGAGCGACGTGCCGCCGCCCCCGAAGAGCGACGATGTGGTGCCTGCGCCGGTGGAGGCTGTCGTTCCGAAGAGGGAGCCCGCGCCGCCTCCGAAGAGCGACGACGAGGTGTCGGTGGTGGCGCCGCCGCTGGGCGTGCCGAACAGGGACGTGGACGGCGTGGTCGTCCCAAACAGTCCTCCTCCCGTCGCGCCGGTGGCGGGCGTCGCTGTGGTGCCGAAGCCAAACGTGCCCGTGGAAGCGGGGGCGGTCGTGGCGGGCGTCGATGTGAAAGACGGGAAGAGGCTCGACGTCGTACCAGCGCCGGTCGAGGGTGCGCCGAAGGTCGTGCCGCCGAAAAGCGAGCCGGTGCCTGCGGCGGCCGTGGGGGCGGAGGTGGTCGCCCCGAACAGCGAGGTGCCCGTCGCGCCGGCCGCAGGCGCGGCGCCGAAGAGGCCGCCCGTCGTGCCGGTGGTCGCGGTGGTGCTGGGGGCGCCGAATAGCGAGGTGCCCGTCGTGCCGGCGCCGCCAAACAGCGAACCTGAGAAGAAGCACACAACATTGGTTACATTCCAATCGGGGGGGAGGGGTGTGATTGGTGTGTGCGCGTGTATGAATCCGATTCCGTTACCTGTCGAAGGCGCAGCGGTGGCGCCAAAGAGCGATGTGCCGGTGGAAGGCGTGGTGGTAGTGGGGGCGAACGCGCTGGTGCCGCCGCCGAAGAGGCCGCCCGTGGTGCCGGTGGTGGCCGCGGGGGCAGCGGCTCCAAAGAGCCCGCCAGCGCCGCCCGCTGCGGATTGTCCCATGCCGGCGCCCTTCCTGCCCAGCTGGTAGTCCTCCCATCGCAGCTCGTCAAACGACTTATCTTTGTACTAAACGGGCAGATTGAAATTGCAGTTGAAGTTGGGGAGAAAGGGACGCGATGGGGGGGGGGTAAGTGTTAGCGATACAAAAGGCGAAAGCGAGGGGGGGGAGAAGGGTGACGGCAGCGAACCTGTGGCATGGCGGAGATGTTGTGTAGGGTCACCGCGGAGTTGTTGCTGGTGTCCTTGTCATTGACCGGAGCGTAGGGGGCGAGGGTGGTGCCCGTGGGTCCAGCTGACGCACCAAACACTCCTCCTCCTCCTCCCGTCGTGGCCCCGAAGGCGCCAGTGCCTGTCGTTGCGCCAAACATGCCACCGGTGGTCGTGCCCGTAGGTGCTGCTGGAGGAAGGGAAAGGAAGGGAAAGGAAAGGAAAGGGAGTCGGCCGCCCCCTCCTTCAAGTCAGCAACGGCCTCTCACAGCTCTCTACAGAAAGGGGAAAGGCGGCGGTGGATGAGTCGTACCTCCGAATGCAGAAGGTGTGGTGGTAGTCCCGCCAAAACCGAAGGCCGAGCCGGCCGCGGGGGCGGTCTGTTGGGCTGTAGTAGCTCCAGAGAAAGCGAAAGGGAAGCCGCCTGTGGTGAGACCAAGGAGCGAGAGGATGAGAAACGTAGCGTCCAGAGGAGTGTATTGTGATCACGTACCCGAAGTGGAAGTAGAGGCGGCAGGGGTGGTGGCGCCAAACAAGCTAGTACCAGTCGCGGGGGCAGCTGAGGGCGTTCCACCAAAGAGGGAGGTGCCAAAGGCTGGGGTAGAGGCGGTAGAGGCGGCGGCGGGAGCACCGAAAAGGGAAGTAGTTGAGGGAGCACCACCAAACGCCGACGTAGTCGCTGTTGGAGAAGCAGAGATGAATGTGTTAGAAAACCGAAGTGAGGGAAAGCAAATGGCAAAAGCTAACCCCCAAAAGTGGGAATGCTGGAAGTGGTGGAAGGAGCAGATGATCCGAAAGTAAATGCGGATGAGGATGGTGTACTGGTGGATGGAGCTCCAAATGTGGCCCCAAATGAAGGGGTGGAGGTGGCGCCGAACAGTGAGGACCCTACAAAAACAGTCAGCTTCGTGTGTAGTATTGCATGCGTAAAAATGCAGTGTTAGGTTGTCTAATTGTACCTCCTCCGAAGGGCGCAGTCTGTCCGAACATGGTGTGATGAAGATGTGGTTACAAATTACGGGTTTTTAGGTGTATAACCGTTGCCGAGTCGAGTTTCTCGAATCTTCTAGAAGGAATGCGTTTTCTTTCTTGAATTTTTCTTTTTCTTTTTCTTTCTTTTTTCCTGGCACAAGTACACTTGCGGGCTGGGGTGAACGTTGCGAGAGAGACCGGGGAAGCGTTAGCGCCGCAGTGACCGCGGCAGCACCAACCTGTAGGCGGCGGCGTGCAGGACCGTGAGTGGCTTGGCTGGAATTCTTCGTTATAAGGCTTGAGGGCAGGGCATCGTTGGCCTTAGAGAGTTTGTGGTGGCCGTGCCAATCCACAACAACTTCAGCTCCATCGTGTGTAATCAGAGGCACCTAGGATGCGGCCATCTCGATGCCCTTGCCGCTCGCTCCGCCGCCTTTGGGTACCCACTTGGACGCTTTGGGTTTCAGTGTAGATTCCACACGCGCGCCGGTGCTGCCCGCCGCTGATTCAGCCTGCGCGGATTCCTGGGCGCTGGCCTCTTCTGACCCTGCGTTGACATCACCAGCGGCAGTATCTTCAACCGACTCAACCGACTGCTGTTGCTGCTGATGTTGTTGTTGTTGTTGCTGTTCAAGGTATGGATTGTGCGCTTCATCGTGCTGGCCATCATCATCATCAGGTTCGAGCGGCAGTTGGTCATCCGTGACAGGAGGAGGATAGTAAACGGTGCCCCGGTCGGCGGGATCACCATCTTGATAGTGGTGGTGAGGCTGGTGGTGATAGCCGCCCCGACCTCGCCCCCTTCCTCTCCCTCTTCCGCCATAGCCACCGTGTTCATTATTGGAACCCTGTTTTTGTAATGAAGGAGGAAGCAGCGATCGCGCCCATGCCATCCGCAAGCGTATAATCATATCAGATGGTGATGTGAACCCTCGTGTAGGTACTAACTGAAGCGAGCCAACGTAAAGAATAAAGAGCCAAAAAGCCGCCAATAAAAGCGTTGCGAAAGAGGGGAAAAAGGTAAAAATAATAATTAAAAAAAAAAAAATCAAGCGCCGCTGAGGCGGCCAGAGACGCACCATGTAGGGGCTTCCGGGGAACACAGGGGCCGAGTAAAAGTACGGGGGCGGATAGGCGCCATAGGGCGTGAGCTGCGGAGCCATCATGGCCGGATCATGCTCAACATAACTGGGCACCGACGCATCGATGATTGCCGGGTCGGCCTCCAGATAGCTGGTCGCCAGCATTTAGTCGGCCGACATGCGCATGTAGGATAGTGCGTGTGTGTGTGTGTGTCTGTGTGCCCGTGTGTGTGTGTGTGTGTGTGTGGGAGTGTAGGCGTACTTGGGGGCGGGGAACTGGCCTTGCGTGTAGCCAAAAGCAGGGAACGCGGGGGCAGGATAGTAAGCCCCATATTCAGGGGACACATAGGGATTCATTCCCACAGGCGCAGAGTACGGCACGCCGCCTTCGATCGAAAACCCGGAAAAATGTGTGTCGGAAAAGGGATAGGGAAAGGAAAGAGGTAAAATTCAAGACCTTGCATTCGTACCTCTGCCTTTGGGACGGAACGGGCGGGCGTTGGGCCGGATGGGACTCGACACGGTCGCGGCGGGAGCGAGGCCGCTGGCGTCGGCATGAGCCGGCGATACAGCTGCGGCCGCGGCCACCGCCTTGGCGGCGAGCGACGCCGACTCATCAGTGGTCGCCACCCTCTGGGACGAGTACCGCTTGGCCGCCGTGGAGCCGCCTCTGGCCTGATCATGCAGGCCGCCGCGCGTCATGCCCCTGCCTCGTCCGCGCTTCCCAAATTCGCCGCGCTTGTATGTGGGGGCCGAGGCGGGCGCCTGAGAGGCCAAGTTGGCGACCTCCTCTGCGGAGGAGGGTTGGTCGGAGGCCGGGGGCTGGTGGTCGGCGGCTGTGGCTGGGTCTCTGGCCTCGCTGGCCTGCGGCTTCCCGCGCCGAAGCTTGTTCTTGCCTCTCTACATATATATATATATGCGTACAGACGTGCGCGACACAGGTGGGTGAGGAAGCCGGAGTGGAGGGGGGGGAGGCGGTTGGTTATGTGGTGGTGGAGTGTGTACCCGGCTGTCTACCTCTTCGCGTTCGAGGCGCTCGTACGCATCGTGGGTCCAAATGTGCTCGCGCTCCGGGTTGTGGGCTGCGTCAGGTCTCGTAACTCGAGGGCCAGAGCCCTTCCTGCCTCCGTGGCGATCATCGTGCATATAGAACCTTCCCCGGGGCACGAACTGGGGGTCTTCGGGCCCTGGCGTCTTCTTTTCCCTGCGAGGCTCACCCTGACCACGGTTTCTGCTGCCTCTTCCGGGCCTAGTGGAAGGTTCAACAGAGTCCCCATCTACCGGCTGCTTTTCATCGGCATTGATGACTTCATCCTTGCGCGTAATCTTCCTTCCTCTGCCCGATTCGAACCTTTTGGTAAATGTCCGCGCTGGCTTGGTCGTATCCAAAGTAGAATTCTCGCTCGATCCATTTCCTTCAGCAGCCTTTCCTCCTGTGGTCTCGGGAGTGGCGTTTTTAGGGCGGTACACGAGCTTCTTGCTGGGTGCCGGCTGAGGATGCGTGTCATGCCTGGGCGCACCCCGGCCGGGGGCGAGGCCAGGCTTGCCTCTTCGGTTATTTTGTTGCTGTCCGCCTCTTCCCCGCCCTCTACGCGCAGTGCTTTGCTGTGGCAGATCTGTATTTCCTGGTTCTTTAGAAACTTGGGGCGAGGTCTCCTCTGCTGCTGAGTCACTATCTTCATCTTCAGACTCAGTGGCGTATGAAGCCTCCCCTTCGGACTCGGGCTCCGTTTCTCCACCTTCTTCACCTTCATCTTCTGCGCCCCTTCCCCCCCTATGCCGAGCGAGTGGGACAGCCACGTCATCGCTGTCGCTTTCGGTGTCGTACGATTCAACAGAGGAATCGACTTCACTCTCAGACTCAGAGTCTGAGTTCGCCTGGGGCTGGCCGCGCCTGCGCATGTTGGTTACTAAGAGAGTCGTAAATCTTTTTTCTCTCTATTTTATTTTTTTGAGATCTAACAACACAACTGTGCGACATGAGCTGGCGGAAGGCGGAACTCGTAGTCGGTGGTTATCACAAAAGGTCCTTATTCTGGAGTTACATCTCGTCAGTAACGTTTGGGTGACTTATTTTACTACGCAAAGGGTGGCCAAGGTCGCCCAAGATATTGCTACGGCGGCGGAAATGGTTGGACTGAAACTTGCCGGTCCCATTCCCTTGCCTACACGACACAAGAGATTTGCCCTTCTACGGAGTCCTTTCAAGCACAAGAAAAGCTACGAACACTTCGAGATTCGCACTCACAGGCGACTCATTTGGATCGCGGGCCCGCCGGAAAAGGTCCGCAAATTTATCGACTTCACCGTAGATACGATGGAACCTATTGCTAGCGTTAAGGTGCGAGAGCACAACTATCACCACTTGAGCAGCTTCTATACTGCCGCTGCCTACAGCCCACAAACACCGTCCGCGGCTCTGGCGGAGGCGCGCCAGGCCGCCCTTGGGTCGGAGCCAGCTTCCTCCCAAACAACGCCGTGAAGCCACTTGTGGTGAGGTGCAATAAACAGCTTGGAACGTGGAACCTTAGCCGCTTCATTGTCCCACACACACATATCCTTCTCCTGCATGGACATACAACTCTATCCTCATCAATCATCAAAGTCTCCATCGTCATCCCAATCGCCGCTGTCATCCTCAGACTCGTCGTCTGAATACTCAAGCGCCACACGTCTGCATTATAATGAATCAGCCATGCACCAAAGCGTCAAGCAAGTGGGCCACGTTTCTCTACCTCTGTAGAATGGCCGAGACATCGATAGCTGCACCTCCGCCGCCCGTGTCCAGGGGCTTGGCGGCGATCTCGCGCTCTTCGACTTTCTTGAGCTTGAGCCCAGCTGTGATTTGGCCCAGCAGAGATGACCTGGCGTCTGTGATCCCGCTTGCCGGCGCCGCTCCATCCGCCGCAGGGGGTTGGGGCGCGGGAGGACCCGGAGGGGGCGGGGGGCCGGGCGGAGGAGGCGCAGCCGGGGCGGCCGGCGCCGCCACCGCGGCAGGGCCGCGATAAGTGCCGAATCCAGGGGGAGGAGGCGGCGCACTCGTGGCGGGAATCGGAGGGGGAGGGCTCGTTGGTGTGAATCCGCGCAGAGTGGCGCTGGAAAATCCTGCAGGTGTGAGATGTGTGAAGCTACAGGCAGACGGTTGCCACAGAGAGAGAGAGAGCAGAGAGCAGAGAGCAGAGACGTCGTACCTGGAGCCGACAGTGGGCTGGGCACCATCGGGGGAGGGCGGATCGTTTGACCAGAGGGCGTAAGAGGGGACATGCCCGTGGAGATGGCCGAGCCCACGGGCATATTGGAGATGTTGATTATGGGCGGCCGTCTGGGTGCGGCCTGGAGAGCCCTGTCCGAAGCGTCCATGGTGCTGACGGCCACCAGGCTGGAAGCGGGCTGCGCCGTGCGGGTGAGCGTGCCCACAGTGTACGAGCCGACCGAATCGCCCTCGATTTTGTTGCCGAACTCGTCATAGCGCGTCTTTTTGAGCTTGCCGACCTCCACCTCGCGCATGCTCTTCCTCTGCTGCTCGGGCTTCGGCTTGCGTTCGTTATGGCGCTTCTCCCGCCTCTCCATCAGTTTTTCCCTTTCTCTCTTCTGCTGTTCCAACCATTCGTCGATGAAAAAGTCAGGGTTGGTGTAGCGTTTCAGACAAGGAATCCCTGTTTGAAAGATAGGCTCAGCGATCGTTTTGCAGCGTCAGAGGAATCTGCTGACTTACGGTCCTCCGCATAGGGGTCCAAAGCGGTGAAGTCTGGCGGAACCATGCTCCTCTCGTAGAGCTCGTTGAGGGAGTCGTCGCGTGAGTTGCGAGTGAGCAGCTGAGCTGTCTGAAGGGCATCAGAACTCCACGTAGCCTACGGAGATCAGAAGTTTTGTGAACTGGAACAAGAACGGACACCATCCAATGATAAGGGTTGTCGGCAGGCATACTCTGGCGTTGGTGGTAAAGGAAGAAGCGGGAAGCGAGAGGATGTAGGCTTCTGCCTGTGGGAGATACTGTTGACAATTCTCCAAGCGCAGGCGCAGGTTACCTGATAGTTGCACTTTATGATACTATATTTCAACTTTGTTGAAAAAACAGTTAAGCTCATACCAATGCGTTGAGCAGATGAGGAAGCTTGGTTCATAAGCTCAGCAAACACATTGTGAGCAAAGTGGAACAAATGGTGCAAATTATCCAATATCTCGGAAGCGGCATCATTGGCTAGCTGAGGGAGAAAGGATGAAGGTTAACTAGAGGCCTTTCCCAGAGTTAGATGGTTGGGTGGAGACTTTGGGCAGGATGACGGCAGTCTGCTGGTTTCTGACGTCCCCTACATTACAGGGGCTGTCCTGCAGCACGCCGATACTGCGCTTAATGAGACCCATGTCGCCTTGGTGTCTTCTTTCGTTATGTTATGTCTTAGTTTCACGATACAAACCCACATAGTTCTTTCCGTCAAAAGGAAAGGACTGCAAAAAAGGGAAAGAGGAACTGCAAGAATCGCAAGAAACGAATTAATCAATCTTACATTCGTTTATTCCTCAGTTGGGGTCGTCTCGGCCTCGTCCTTCGCAGGCTCCTCTGTGGACGCCACAGGCGGCACGACATCACCCTCTCCGTTACCGGCCTTCTCCTCGGATTCCGTGTTTTCGGTAGCTGGAAGGGAAAAGAAAAAAAAAAAGGAGAGGAGAGTTCAACGCTAGCTTGGGCAGTGAGAAGGCGACAGTACTCTCTGTGGTGGAATCTTCCTGCTGAAGCTGTTTGTCATGCTGAGCTTCTTGAGGCTGGGATGGGCCGGATGAACCCGAATCTGCAGATATACAGTAATCAACGAGGGCCCTAGAACCGCAAAGGAGAGACGATTACGAACCTGTTGTTGTAGGGCCCGGCTGAGGCGATGATGGTTGGGTAGCGGCGATGTTGGTAAGCGACGAAGGTGCTTCGGCAAGTACGGCCTTTGCCTTGCTGAACCACGACGACACAAGGGCCGTGCCTTGTGTGGGGGTCGGTGTCGGTGTGGGCTGAGGTTGGGTCTTAGTAGGAGAGGGAGTGGCAGAAGCTGATGGAGGAGTGGCAGGTGGCGAGACACCAGAAGGCGAAGGAGTGGTGGTTGTAGCAGCGGGTGAAGCAGGGCGGGCAGACACGTCCTTTTGAAGCCGTGCGAGACGATTTTGGATATTGGCAAGCGTAGTGTTGATGACCACCATGCGTGTCTTGGCACGAAGCAGCTTATCGATGTGTGGGCCAAGTTGCGGCGTGCGACTAACCGAATTGAATTTATCGAGCTGGAAGGCGAGGGCATCGATTTGTGAGGCCAATATTTTCTGACTATCAAAAACACCCTGCAGACGGGCGTCACACTCAATCACTACAGGTTGCAGGAGTGACACTAGGCCTGAAGCGAAAGCTCCAACATCCCCCTGTTCAGCATTTCCGCTCATTCTGGTCGGGCCAGTTGCACGGTTGATAAAATACTCAAGAAAATGGCAGAATAAAACAGAAAAGAAACCAATGCATAGGACACTGCAGTGCCACTTGCGATCTAGAGGAAGTCTTCCTTTCGCGGGCCGGCGTTCTATTGGGTCGGCTCCTCACCAAAGAAAGGTTGTGGTAACACGGCAGCTGCCGGAACCAGCACTCGAGGCTTTGCGCGCCGGAGGCTGCGAGTGGGAGGGGCGTTACTGGAACGAAGCGGACGTGGCCATTCCCCGCTCTACCCTACTCTCTTGGCTCTCGCCCGACATAGAAGGTTCCAATTTGGCATGAATGACTTCGGCCAAGCTAGCTTACCCATATCATCGCCTGTGGTGAAGGTATTTACTGCCTTCTCACCGACCGCGTGGACAATGAAGTCCTCGACCGAGCTCCCAACCTTCGTGTTGTGTCATCGATGGTTTGTATCTCTTCTTGTTCTTCATAATTCCCTTTTCGTCTCCTCAGACCGCCAACAATGCACCTTTCCTTTCAGAGCGTAGGCGTGGATCACATCGACCTTGCTGCCTGCAAGGCGCGCGGCGTTCAGGTGGGCCACACTCCGGACGTCCTTACGGTAGGCAATTATTTTTCCATGGAATATATATATATATATGTATATTTTGGAGCCAATCAACAGTGTCTGATCGGAGTTGTCATCGGACAGGACTCAACGGCAGACCTGGCGGTCGCGCTCACCTTCGCCGCCGTTCGCAAACTCCTACCGGGAGTCAATGCAGTGAAGAACGGTGATCGATATCCCTCACCCCCCCCAAAATCACTTCGTCCGTTTCCCCTATGTAACTGCCAACCAATCATGTCATCGGCTTTTCAGGCGAGTGGAAGACTTGGTCGCCCTTCTGGATGGCGTCTCCCTTCGACGTCACCGGCAGTACCGTGGGCGTTGTTGGCCTCGGCCGCATCGGTACAGCCGCCGAGCGTTCCCCCCCCTCATGGCATGGTCTTAAAGGGGAGCTTGGCCCAATTCTTCTTCTTCTTCTTCTTCTTCTTCTTCTTCTTCTTCTTCTTCTTCTTCTTCTTCTTCTTCTTCTTCTTCTTCTTCTTCTTCATTCTTCTTCTTCTTCTTCTTCGTCATTTGTCTTCTCCCTCTCTTTTACTCAGGCACCGCTTATGCCCGCCGCATGGCTTACGGATTTGGCTGCAAAATCCTGTATTCCGGAACGCACCCCAAGCCCGAAGAGGCCAACCCATTGGGTACTTAAGAGGCCTCTCTTCCTCTTCCTCCTTCTCTTCCCCGACCTCTTCTTCTTCTTCTCTTCCTCCTCCTCTCCATCTCGCATCGACATGCGTTTTTCTGATCGACCATCTCAGGCGCCACTTTCGTCCCACTGGACGAGCTATTGGGCCAAAGCGATATCGTCTCCGTGCATTGTCCCCTCACCGCCGAGACGCGGTAACTCTGCCGCTTTCCGCACCCTCCCCCCTCCCCCTCTTCTCTTTCTCTCTCTTTTTCCCCCGAAGGGGGAGAGACGCGCCAGCTGAAACCGGTTCGTGGTCTGGTCTGGCCTGTGGCCGAGCGAAGGGGGCTCTTCGGCCGAGATGCTTTCGCCCAGATGAGAAGCACCGCCGTGTTTGTCAACACCAGCCGAGGGCCGGTGGTCGACCAGGACGCCCTCTACCATGCCCTGTCCACCAACACCATCGCCGCTGCCGGACTCGGTGAGGAGCGAATCCCTCTCCCCCCCCCTAATAACAAACACACTATTGCGAAGGGGGAGAAGGCTTGACTGTTCTTCCACGCCACGAAGATGTGACGGACCCGGAGCCGCTGCCCACGACGTCCCCTCTGCTCACCCTGCCTAACCTAGTGGTGCTTCCGCACATCGCCAGGTAGGACAATGCATTTTCTCATCATCATCATCATCATCATCATCATCATCATCATCATCATCATCATCATCATCAT
>CDFF01069991.1:0-18201 GCA_000826265.1 Acanthamoeba culbertsoni
ATAATATAAAGATTAATGGTACAATTGAAACATGCAGCTGCTTGCGCGGTACGGTGCGTGGGTGAAACAGGTGAGGAGCGACGCCGCGCTTGTCGAGGCCCAGCAATCGGCCGCGGCGGGAACCGAACCCGCGTCCACCGCCGCAAACCTGGCCGCGGCCGCTGCCACTGCCACGCCCGGGACGCCGGCCACGGCGGCTCCTTCTGCTCCTGCTGGCCTGCCGACCACGACGGCGCCGGCGCGGTCTGTGCTTCAACCCGAGGAGCTGGTCTATCTCTATTACGACGTAGAAAAACTGATGTCCACCGTATGCCAAGCGTTGCTTGAATTCCAAGGCTTGTTTGCTGGCTTATCTCACGCAATTTCCTGTGAAGTTGCCGGTCCGATATTTCTCGATGGTGCGAGCGCTGAATGCGCATCTGCCGCCGGAAGTGCTGAGCCTACTGCAGGGTAATGGCAATGCATCGTCAACATGAACTGCATGTTCCACTGTAACGCCTTCATATCATCTCTTCATAGAGGGCTACGATGAGGGTCTCACGCAATTGGGCCAGCATTTGCCCGAAATCAGCGCAGTCATCACCGAACTTGTCATCAAGTATGCCGTAATATATATTTCCGCAAACTTGGATTGGAGTGTAACCTTTGTTACATTGCAGGCGTTGCGCGTCTTCGCTTCTTCCACTGCGCGGCATCACGCGCACGTATCGTCTGACCAACAAGCCGGTCCCGACACGCCATTCCTACTACGTCCCAAACGTGCTGAAGCCACTGCAGGCAAGAAACTTTCTCCCCCATTGGTCGCAACTCCACCCAACCATCATTTCGCATTCCAGACATTCTTGGACGAGAAAAAGACGCACATTTCGGCTGAAACCCGGCGTGCATGGGTGGAGTCAGTCCTTGGCGTTGTCTCCCAGAAGTCCGCTGCCCGCCTCTGAACCCGTTACACTGCAGCTCATGTTCACTGTTTGTCGACACAAAAGGTATCATGAGATGAGCACGGAGCTTCTCGAGACGGTTCACAAAACGGAGAGTTTCTTCAAGAAGTATTCGCCGACGAAAGCCACACAAGCCACCGAACCGGGAGAGATGACGGACACCGACAAGATCGTCCGACAGTTGCTTCTCGATGTCCAAGAGGTACGTCTGTTGTGTGTGTGTGTGTGTGTTGTGTGTTGTGTGTTTGTGAATATTCATCCCCCGATGCATATAACCAAACTCGGGTGTATATGATATTGTTGGTGTGTAACCATACGTGTTTATTTGTGCGAGACAGTTTGGGCGATTGCTTTCGCAGTTTGAGGACGTTGTGGGAAACCCTTATGCTTTTCCGCCGTTCGCGCGACTCCTTGAATACGTGTCCTCTGCTGACAGGGTAACAATTCTCGTTGTGGTCACCTTCAAGTGAGTAAGTTCTGACGCGCTTGTGTCTTTATTACAGTACAAAGAACTCATCAGGGAATAATAATCGTTCATGTGCTCAAAAAAAAAAAAAAAAAAGCTTGTCTGAAAGGAAAAGCTGTCTCAGTGCGAAAATCTCAATAAATCATAATACATATGTTGTTTTCTTTCTTTTCTTTACACGCTGAGAGATCTCAACTGTTTATCCAACATACTCGCTTACCATTCTCACCGATTTTCTGTTGTTTTGTTTAGTGTTAATAGGAGAAATAAAAAATGCGTGCACGGGAAATGATATGGCACCTGAAGGTCGTTGCCGCACAGAGGAACAATGACGACAAAATAGATGAAAATGATGACGGCAACGAGGATGAAGAGACCAATAGGAAGAAAGGGGTGCCGAAGCAGAAACTGGGAAAGGAAAAAAGAATGCGACTTTCTTGCTGTGGCTGTATTTGATTGGGGAAAAAAAAAATGAAGATAAAGATAAATTACCTACTTACAGTTTGGGCAAACCAGCATAACAAAGAATCAGAAACGTACCGCGAAGCTGCAGAGAAGGGTCCTCCAAGTGGCGAACCATGAGTGGTTTCTTGAGGGCTCCGGGGTAAAGTTCGTCCAATCGGATGATAGGGATCTGATCTAACACTTCTCCCCTCACTTCTTCTTCCTAATATTGGAAAAAGAATATGAAACTCCTCTTATTAATATTTCAATCCTCCATCAATCAATAACTAACAACAACGAACCTTAAGTCGTTTCGTCATGTTAGATTCTCTGTATTTTTTCACTAATCGTTGTATCTCTCGCGTGAAAGCGTTCAACTCAACTGGCAGACAATAAATATTACATATTAAATAACTAATAATTGAGCTAGTGTACATCTTAAGGTGGTGTTCTTGTCCATCGGGACGGGATAGGCGTTAAAGAAGGCACGCCGAGCAGCGCCCAAGTAGGCAAACGCCAAAGCTTGTGGAAACTTTTCTCCCGTCAAACACACAAACGATACTCGGGGCTCTCGATCACTCACCAAGCAGTGCAGGACGAATTCGCCATACCTTGACGCAAACATCATTTTAGGCGCGACTGTTGCTTTGAGTAATGATCTAATAAGCGCACTTGTAGGAGAGCCGAGGAGCCGTGGGAGCGTCGATGTGTCGGAATGCATCCTCAACGAAGGGGCGAAATGTGCCCGCGTAGGAGGAGTAATGCGCGAGTGGTAGTTGCTCCCAACCGACAATTGTGTATATTATCTCCTCAGTCCCCATCATTTTGCCGAGATGGCTCTAGGGGTCTAACATGGATTAGAAAAAAAAGCACGCCGGTTTTTATTTCCTACGATTTCATTTTTTTCCGTACTATTTTCACAACAAATTTGATTATGATGAGCCAAGTTTCTTACCAAGCAAGTCGACGTTCGCGGAAGTGAGGTCCACAACATTGCTGGCGAAGGCCAGAAGCGCCGCGAGGAGAACTACTCCATATAGGCCACGCGGATCTGCAACACGAGCGCAGGATTCAGCGGTCAACAACAGTGGAGTACATCAACCTCAACCTTCCCTTCGAAAGGGCTCTCGGTCGCTACCGCATGCGACCAACAGGGAACCAATGGTCTGTCCCTTTCCTTTTTTCATTCATGTCTATCAACATTAGGAAAAGCAGAGAAAAGCCGGAACAGGCAGAAACACGAGCACATTTTCCATGGCCCTCAGTAGAAGTACACCGAGAACAAACCCAAAGGGGACTGCCAGCACACCTCCATGAGCAAAAACACCGCGGCACCGCCCAAACGTATGCACCAGGACTCTGCTGGCGACGAGCACCCTGCTTGTACAGCAACACCTCTACAGGCGGAGCCCAAAGGCAGAAGGAGGAAGCTCCGCCGCATTCGTTCAGAAGAAGAGCCAGAGAACCACGCGAAGCACGTACCTGAAGAGGAAGATACGGACGTTGAGGAAGGAAGCCTTCTCACCGTGACCCCAACCGAGCCCACTCGCCATTCTTCAGGGATGACGCCTTCGTTGGTTGGACGTCAGCTTGTGGCCATGCGCACGAACAACTTGAAGAAGCTGGCCAGACAAGTTGTCGAGGGAACACTTCGAGACGAGGGCCTGCTCCCACTGCACCTGCTTGTTCAGGCAGTAACTGGCAACGAGAGTATCCATACCGTCGAGTTAGGACTGAAGGCCGTCTTGCATCCTGATGGAGACTCGCTGAGCAAATACTTGGAGACGCGCGCAGATATGCTTTACATTAGGCGCAGCCAAGCAGCTAAAGTCCTCAACCTGATTGCTGCTCGGGATGCTCGGAGGGTAGGTATCCGCCACCAGGTTCATATGGCAATTCAGCGAGGCTGGCACAAAGCTGTCCTGGAGAATATCGACCAGGAAATAAGCAAGGCTCAGGCTTCTCGTACTGAAACACAAGGCTTACAACGGTCGTCCGCACCGCCATCAACGTCCTCGGCCACCCAAACCACGTCTACTGCTTCAGACACAGACTGCTCCACCTCTTCTCCAGAAGCAGGGGTCCCTCCAACCTCTTCAGAACCAACAATACAACCTCCGCAGAAGGATTCGTCTGCTTCTATACAATCGTCACCACTCTCGAACCCGCCGAGCCAAAGTCCAGGAAGTGCTTTGGCTGCCTCCGATGTCTTCAGCACCAGTAGCGATCAACTTCCGCTCCAAGTTTTCCGCTTTATGTCGACCAACCTCGCCGATTCCGACCCGGGACGGAGGAGATCCATTAATGCGATGCAGATGGCTCAACTAATCCTAAAAAACGAGCCCTCTGGCGACTGTATCGACCGTTCCATGGTTCTTGCGGCATGCCTCATGCTACATATCGTCCTCATCGAGCTCCCTGATGCCGATCCCGTTTCTTTGTACATGGACAAGCTCCGTGTCTACATGGGGCTTCCGTCTCTGGACGCACAGCTCAATCTGATGGCTCTCACCCTGCGGCAGGCTGCTCACCCTGCGACGGTGAGTTCCGTTCGACCAGAGGTCGGTTTCGTCCTCGATGCCTACGAGCTGGCGCGATTGTATCCCAAGATGCCGTTTCGTCATCCCTTGTCGAGAACTGTGTCAGTGGATAAGAGAACTCTTTGTACTGAGCAAGGTAAACGCGTTGCCACGGGGCTGGAACAAGTGATGGCGCAAGTAGACTACGTTGCCTATCTCTTTGGAACGCCTACCGTGGATCTGTGAATAAAGGAAAAGTTGCTAGTAAAGAGGAAATGAATAATAAACTCCGCACAACCCAAGATGAGCAGCGGGGTTGAAACTTGCATCAGATGCGCAAAGCGCGGAACCCTACGTTGTTCTCGTTGTAAAGCAGTCTATTACTGCTCTCCACAATGCCAGAAGGAGGTGGGTAGATTATAGTATTTTTTTTTCTTTTTGGGTGCCCAAGATCGCACCACCGTTTACCAAAGGTTCGAACAGCACTGGATAAGCGGACATAAAGGTCAGTGCGGCGCATTAAGCAGCCAGAAGGAATATATTGCCACGACAAAGACGACAGCACCGAAACAGACTGCCCCACGTACCCCAACAGCAGCCGCCAAACCGCAGCCCTCGCTCAAGAAGTCCACCGAAGCCACGACCCGCTCTTCCCCGACCCTCTTCCCGCCTTCGCAACGTATGGACGACTCTACACTTGAGCAATTCAAGCCTTGGGACATAACATCAATGCTGCTACCCATGGGTGTGTGAACAGTGAGCAACCTGTTGGTGCAGAGGCCTCCTCCGGAGCTCGGTGTCGGATTGCTCAACCGCGGCAACACGTGCTACATCAACTCCGTGCTCCAATGCCTCTCCCACACGGCTCCTCTCCGTTCCTACCTCACCTCGGGCGAACACTCGCGTTCATGTACGTGCGAGGGCCACCTGTGGCTGTGCTTCTGCGCAAGAAGTTAACGTGAGCCCAACCTGCAGGCAAGATGAGAACGCAGGGCTTCTGTGTCTTCTGCGCATTGGAGGAACACACGCGACAGCTCTTCCGGCTCAAGAGCGAGTTCTTCCCTCGCGATATCTTTCTCAATCTTCAACGTACTTACGATGCCTGCATGTGCAAAGCCCAATTCCAATCTGACCTTCACCCACACATTAGATATCGGTGACTTTCAACCGTTCGCACAGGAGGACGCTCATGTACTGAATTTTCATTGGCTACTCTTTTTTGGGCGGACAGCTTTATTTGACGAACTTTGTACCAATCACAACCATTAGGAATTTGTTACAAGCATTTTGATGGGAATGCAAGCAAGCATTTTGAGCAATTACAGAGCTCAACAAACGAGGTAGCCATTCGCAACAAAAAGCACTTCATGGTAGAAGTGTATGTCCTTATTCTCCCTTGATAGCGCAAGCCTCAGTCCCGCGTTGGAAGAAACAAGTTTGATTTATCAACTATTTGGAGGTAAGATCTGATGTCTTCACTATGTATTCATAACGCTAACGCTCAACTTGCTTGTCCAAATCATCCTTCAACTAATGATCCTCATTTTTTAAAAAAATTAAAATAAAATAAAATAAAAAATAAAATAAAATAAAATAAAATAAAAGGCCGAGCGCGTAGCAGGGTGCGTTGTGACGAGTGCGGAACTGTGGTGACCAATTATGAGCCTTTCTTGGACCTCAACTTGGAGCTCGCTGCCGGGGCGTCGCTGGAGGAGGCCCTCAACAGCTATACCGCCATCGAGCACTTCGACCTCTCCACCGGCTACAAATGTAGCAGGTATCTGATATAAATTTCGATGAAATTTCTTCTTTACCGAGGGTTCTGGTGTCGTTCAGCTGCAACAAGGTGGTTAGGGCTCAGAAGCAGCTTACGGTCGACAAGGCGCCTCCAATACTGGTAGTGCAACTCAAGCGGTTCGATATTATGAGAGGAGGCGGAAAGATCAACAAAACGGTGACATTCCGCGAGCAGCTCGACATCGCTCAGGTTATGAGCGAAGACAAAAAGGCAGGTGTTGATGATGAGTGATATATATATATATCGGAACCCCCGCTACGGTGCGACTCAACCGACTCATATGTGGTGATGTGTTGCTCGGGGGGGGGCAGGAGGAGGGGGGAGTGCTCTACGAGCTCTACGGAACTATCGTGCACTACGGCCGTACCATGTTTAGCGGACATTACGTTTCCTTCATTAAATCCAATGGCCTCTGGCATCTATTCGACGACGACCAGGTCAGAATTATCCCAACATGGCTATCGTATTATTGTCGTTATCATTTTGTTTCGCATCCCATGCCCATGCATATAAAGAGCGCTTACCTAAGGGCTTCCACAGGTGATTGAGGTCAACAAGGCTATAGTGCTGAAGCAGAATGCCTACATGTTGTTCTTCCAGCGAGTCTACACGCCGGAGCAGGTTGCCAGGCAAGAGCAGCAACTCACGCAGCTGTCCTTGCCTCAGGAGTTGGACACAACACAACAGCAGGAGGCGAGAGACCAGAAGAAAAACCCACGACGACGGAACAAAAACAAGAACAACAACCAGCAGCAACAGGCGCAGGCCACAGAAAAGGAAACTACTACAGAACAAAAATCGCCCGGTAGTACAAATTTGGATATATGTGGTTTCCTTTCCTGGATCTCACACAGTAGTAACCGCTGACCAATCGTCACAAATACCAAACAGATGCATCAGCAAATGAGCCCCCGCCAGTTTGGAAGCTTCCCAAATATAGAGTATTTTTCACTGAAGAGGAGAACCAGGACGAGGGTTGGATTAAGGACCTCATCCTCGTCGCCGAAGCTCCCTCGGAGGTTCCTCTACATTCTCTTCCCTGCTGACCAATCGGTTGGACTTTTAACAATATTTGTCGACAGGCTCCAACGGACAAGCGACGATGGCGATTGGCAGTTGCCATTAATGGGCTTCTTGAGCTGCATGATGACCACGCGCATTATCGCTTGAAACTGCAGCTGCCATTTGAAGTCAGCCCTGCCCCGGCTAAGGCAACTTTCCACGGAAGCAACAGAATGCTGGTTGCCACGCTACCAGTAAAACGAGACAATGAAGATGTCGACGACAACAACAAACAGCGGACATTAGAAGAGTTGTCGACCGTGCCTGTTGTTTACGAAGAGAGTTCATTCTCTCCCAAGGAAGCTGGCATAGATACGGAAAAGGCGTGCTCCTCCCATCATTCTGAGCCCTTCGAATATTCCCTCTAACCCCACGACAATTCACAAATCAGGAGCTTAATCTGGAGCCAATCGATGAGGAAGCGGACAAGCCCGAGGACAGCGAAGCAGGCAAAGGCGACGAGCAGCCAAAGGAAGGGCAGAAAGCGGACAGTCCGAAGCCGGCTGCCGCTTCGGCGCCTCCTTCGCTGCCGTTTATGGACAGAGGGTTCCTGAAGCAGGCGCTGGCCGACGAGAGCAATAGAGAGGAGGCCAGCTACGGCAAGCTCTACGAGGACATCCGCGCTTTTTACCAGGCGGTGAAGTCGGGCGACGCCGAGGGATACCTGAAGCTGCGCAGTGAGATTCAGAGGCGGGAGGCGCAGCGTAGCCAGCAGCAGATGCAGGATGACGAAGAGCAGATGCTGCAGAAGCTGAAGAAGACCGGGCGCAACGACCCCTGTCCCTGTGGCAGCGGGCGCAAGTTCAAATTGTGCCACGGACGCGCATGATAAACTCAGGTTGCGTACCCAGAGAGTGATGGCGCGAGAAATCGTAAGGCGAGGCGATTCCACTCGTTTTCCAAACCTTTTGTCAAATTTTTCCCTTAAGGCGGTTGCTGCTTTCCATACAGCGAGTAAAAAGGTGTTCGTGTGAGGCGACAGTCGGTTAAGAAAGGAAAAACCTGTTCTGTGGCAAGGGGGAGAGGAACTTCTACTGTCTGAAACGAGTAGAGATCAATATGCGGCACCGGAGAGTTCCGTTTCCGTTAGAAACGGGATCAGATTTTCCTGAACAATATATTTCTTTCTTCAACGCACCACGACAAAATCTAGATGAGGAGGGTTACCGCATCAACGTTTTCTGTTGCTCCGGCTGGCCGCCTCTCGCGGTCGGCCGTGTTCGCGCGTGGACTACGTACCGCCTCTTGCAGAAATGGTCCGATTATTGGTCGGGTGCAGTCGACTTCGGGCAAGTTGAGCCGAGGGGCTGAACCAGTAACCTCGAGCTCCTTCGCTTTCGCCTCCCGAGGGTTCCGTTCTTCCAGCGCTGTCCTTAACAAGACCATTCAGTTCAACCTAGCCGACGTTGGCGAGGGTATAACCGAATGCGAGGTTCTCAAATGGCACGTGCAGGTTGGCGACAAGATTGAGGAGTTTCAGCCTATTGCCGAGTTGCAGAGTGACAAGGCCAACGTTGAGGTCACCTCGCGCTACACCGGCACAATCACCAAAATTCACTACCAGGTGGGCGATCTCGCCAAGGTCCACACGCCCCTTGTAGACATCCTCCTTGAAGGCTCTGCACCCGACGCCGCTTCGTCCACAGCCTCTACCTCCTCCGCTCCTTCCTCCGCCTCCACCACAACACCTGCTCCACAATCAACTGCCGCTACTCCTTCCCAAGCTCCCGCCCACACCGCTGCCGTTGGTGATGGTCCCGTGCTCACTACACCCGCCGTGCGAAGAATCGCCAAGGAGAACAATATCGATCTCAGACAGGTGCCCGGCTCGGGTAAGGACGGTCGCATACTCAAGGAGGACGTGCTCGCCTTCATCGAGGGGCAGAAGCAGCCTTCGAGCAAGCAGGCTCCTCCTCAGTTTGCGCTGCCTACCAGCTTGGCCGGTGGTGTGCCGCCCCCTCCTCCTTCGTCCGCGCAGGCGGGCGCAGGTCGCGCCGCGCCATTGGCTCTCGACCGCGAGGTCGAGATTAGGGGATTGCAGCGGGCGATGGTGAAGACGATGACGGCGGCCAATGAGATTCCCCACTTCGGTTACTCAGACGAGATCATGGTGGATCAGCTGATTGCGTTGCGCGAGGAGCTCAAGCCGATCGCGGAGTCGCGCGGAGTGAAGCTGAGCTACATGCCATTCATCGTCAAGGCCATTTCGCTGGCCCTCAAGAGCTACCCCGTCCTCAACTCCAGCGTCAACCCGGAAGTGACCAAGCTCATCTTCAAGGGTAGCCACAACATAGGCGTGGCGATGGACACCCCGCAGGGCCTCATCGTCCCCAACATCAAGAACGTGCAGACCCTCACCATCTTCGAGATCGCTCAGGAGCTCAACCGCCTGCAGCGCCTGGGCAAGGAGGGCAAGCTGGGCAAGGAGGAACTCACCGGCGGCACCTTCACCCTCTCCAACATCGGCGTCATCGGCGGCACATACGCCAAGCCCGTGCTGATGCCGCCCGAAGTGGCGATTGGCGCGCTGGGCAAGATACAGAAGCTGCCGAGGTTCGACGACAAGGGCCAAGTCATCCCGACGCACATCATGATCGCCAGCTGGTCGGCCGACCACAGGGTGATCGACGGTGCCACTATGGCCAACTTCTCCAATCTCTGGAAGAACTACCTCGAGAACCCGCAGTCCATGCTCATGGATATGCAGTAAAACAGTTCTTCCTCTACCTCGTCCTCGGTGAACGCTCTGTCCCCCCCGGCAAAAACAAAAATAAAGTATTTATTACATTTTTCTTTTTTTTCGTTTTCTCTGAGAAAAAAGGGGTAGTGTATTCGCTGGCTTTCCTGTACCTTTTCCTGTTCTCGGGCGCAGACGACAGAAGTGGGTGTCTCGCTTCCGTAAACGGACGGCGGACTGCTTTCCTCCTTGAAGGGCTCGGCTCGTTCTCTTCTTAAAAGTGGTCGAGGGACAAACCAACACCTCTTGCAAATGAACAACGACGACTTGTTAGGCGGATGGGGAGAGCCAGCGTGGGGCGGAACTTCCAGCACCACCTCTACTCTCACTTTCTCCTCTCATGCCTCCTTCCCTTCTTCGTCCTCATCTTGGGGTTCTTCTGACGGTGATTTGCGATGCCCACTGTGCAACGATTACTACACCGATCCTCGCGTCCTTGGTTGCGGCCACTGCTTCTGTGCTCCCTGCCTTAGTTCAGCCTCCGGTTTCCATCTTCCCAGTTACCAAATATGCGTCCCCCTATTTATTTAATTTCGTTATTATTTGCCAACACAGGTGGAACGGGGTTCGTGAGGTGCCGCATGTGTGGACACGAAGAACGTCTGCCGCCGCTGATGGGTGTCGATGGACTCCAGAAAAACTACGACCTTGCCGATCGCGCCGAGGCCGCCCGCACCGCGGCCTCGAGCGGCGGCGGCGATGACTTCCAGTCATTCCAATCCGTCTCGCCGCCGCAAGCCGACCACTCCGCCATCACGCTGGCCGCGGAGCAGCCTCTTCATATGATAAGCGGATATCAGCAGCAGCAGCTGCCATTTGCTCACCAGCCTCAGCCGTGGGTTCACCAACAAGGCTCGCTAGCCCCCCTCACCCCCACGACCGCTCCCTCAAAGCCTACTTCTTCTCCATCATCATCTTCCTCGGCGCCGTCCATCGGCGCGCCGGCAGCCTTCGACCCTTTCGGCGACCTCGTTCAGCATCCGCCGGCTGCGGCTGCCGCCCCGCAACGGCCGAGCAACGGACATACCGACTTCTTCGGCGTCGGAGGAAGCAGCGGCGCGACTGCTGACCCTTTTGCGTCATCGACTTCGTTCCTGACTCCTGCGTCGGCCACCGCTACGGTGGCAGCCGCGCCGCCAGTCTCTGCCGCGCAGCCGACCAGGCCGTCTGTCCGTGAAGACCTGACGGAGAACATGGACGATTTCACCAAATTTCTCCTCACGGTACATGGCATCCCAAGAACTCATCCACCCCCCCCCAAGATCTTACCAACAATGTCACTACAAATCCAAGGAATCCAAGGGCTCAGCGCCAGTGTCGACGAATCCATACTTCCCAAACGGAGACCCGTTCGCGATGCCGAGCAACCCTGCGCCGGCAAAGAAGACGCCTCTCGCCTTCCTTTCTTCCTCGCCGCCTCAGTCTACGCAGGCGCCGGCGACCAACACTCCCGCTTCGACGTCGACGCCGAACAGCTATCGCGTCTCGAGTGTAATCCCATCGCGGGTTGTGTCGTCCCCATCCGAGTCGAATGCCGGCGCTTCCCACCCGACGTCGTATGGGGCGATGTCATCGCAATACGGCTACGGCATGTCGTCATCGCCTCCCTCGTCTTCGGGCGGACTTTCATCCAGTCCTCCTTCGGTATCCGCTTCAGCTAGCGCCTCGTCCTCTTCGTCCTCTTCCTCTCTTCTGTCTTCCTTCTCATCCCCATCGTCGTGGTTTTCAAAGAAAGATGGCGCCTCCTCCTCTTCCTCCTCCGCTTCCCCATCAACTTCTTCTGCTTCCGGCACAGGAGGCGTTCTGTCCTTCTTCTCCAAGTCTACAGCCGCGCCGGCTGCCGCCACCGCCGCCGCCACGCCGGCCTCGGCCACTCCTCCGCCGGTAAAAATTCCCAGCTTTATCCACATATGGTTGGGCTGTTTGGCTGAAGTGGCACGATTGCTCAATCAGAGACCCGCTGCGCCCCCGCGCGCAACGTCGCTCCAAACCGTGCAGCAGGAACATCATCACCATCAGCAGGTCCGAGAGCAACATTGCAAGAGACAGATAGTAGATGGAAGTCCTTCTCCAGCTCGCTCACCATACACATGTGTGTGTGTGTGTGTGTTGTTGCTTCACAGGGCCGCATCAACTTTTCGAACTTCTTGCTTCAAAAAGAAAGCATCCGACAAAAGTTCAACCAGTGGCTGGAGTCGCTCTGGTTCAAACCCGCTGGGTTCTTCGACAACGTGCAGAGCGCTACCATGCAGTTCGTGTTCGTCCCTTTCTGGATGTTCGACGTGAAGGTCCAAACAGCCTACCGAGGTACCTTTCCCCTACTAGAGGAAATGTTCTTAAGAACTTAAGGAAAACAAAAAAATGACGAATATGCGTTGCTCTCTCTTTCTCTTTCTGTTACCTAGGCAAAGTGTGCAGAGTGGTCATCACGGGAAGCGACGCAAAGGCCAAGAAGGTGGAGTCCTGGAGCGAGTCGCAAGGCAACCGCTCTGCTCTCTACCCGAACAAGTCGGTGTGCGCAAGCCAGTCAAGTCAGGAGCGCAAGCTCATACAGCAGTTCAAGACAGCGTGGCAAGTCAACAAGATCCACTATGGAGTCGACACCAACCCACGCCCGCAACAGCAACCACCACCGCAGCCGCAACAGCAACAAGCAGAGGTAGACATTGCATTTACTGGCTTTACACACTTCCCGGCCGAGAGGACCACCCATGAACATCTCTCCTTGAAATGTGTGTAGGAGGGTTGGGGGGTGGGCAAGTTCTTCAAGAAGATAGCGGACACCGTCGAAAAGGCCGCAGCGCTCCCTACCACTACTGTCAAGGTGCTCTCCCCCCCCCAAATGGTGCCTTTAGCGATGAGGCTCACGAAGTACTGTTTGGGGGGAGATAGCCGCCGCCTCCCAATATGTTGCTTCCTGCCCTGCCGTGGGAGGCCGTGTGGAAAGAATTCGAAGCTGAGCTCGTCAAACTGGAAACCCAAGAGTGCTCTATTAAACTGCGCATTGAAAATGGCGCTGAGAAAGTCAAAGACGTAAGTACTTGCATCTCTACTCTTTTTGGCTTGTTCGATATATATTTCTATATTCATATATATATACTTCGTCTGCAGGTTACTCTCAACTACCAGGTACAGCTGAGCAAACGACTTGTGTATTTCCCGGTGTGCTTTACATCCTATCAGTACAATGGCAAAGTGTATCGCGTACGGCCTTCGAAATGCCGTTTTTTTTTCTTTTTTTTTTCTATGCGATGTGCCTCTTATTACTTGCTGTGTCACAGGTGGTCATCAATGGCCATACGGGTGAGGTTATCGGCGATCGTCCCTACGGTACGGGCAAGATCGGCGAACTCGGCAAGGCAGGCCTCACTGCCCTGGGTGATTATCTTTTCAAGAAAGGGTCTTGACGGCTAGGAAATGAAATAAATTGTCTTTGTTTCTATTATTTTCTTTTGGTTCCGAACGCAAAGAAATAATCGTACATTTACATTCCGGAGGATGCTGCGTCGATCGCTCAGTCAAGTTAGGCACTGCTCTCGCCCTACAAATCTCACCAGAGCGTTTGTTGGTGCGTTTTGGAAGATTCGCCTCGATTATACAATAGCTCCTACGCGTGTGCTGCGCAATCGCACTCGTGCAATTAAATAAGATTCTGTTTCGAATTACGTTACGTAGGAAGGGAAGAAACCCTTGTAGCCCTGCCCCTTGTCTTGCCCTATGCGCAGCGACGCGGACAGACCTCGACCACGTTGAGGTGCGCAAACCTCTCCCCTGCACCCACCCTACCTAAAACCGATCAATTGTGTCCGCGTATCCCGCCCGTTGTGGCATGCACAGGCAGGCGCAGAAGAAGATGTCTGGCAAGGGCTTGGAAGGCATTGAGAATCTATCAGCCGACGAAGCCTACGAGGTTCTCCAAACCCGGTTTGCCGCCTTCGGAACAGTGCGATCGAGCTTCGTATCGTTCCTCTTTCACAAGGCCCAGACCGTCGAGCAACTCGACCGAGCCATGGAAGTCTTTTACTACGCGCAGTCCAAGCTGGTCGAGCCCAATGAAGCCATGATATGGGAGCTTCAGAATGCGTGCTTGCGTCTCGGCGAACCCCAGCGCGCACTTGATCTTTACAGCAGCGTTACCAAGTTCCGAATCTGGCCCATCGCGCGCCAGTTCAATCGGTTGATGCAACACTTCCTCGACAACGGCGACCACGAGAAGGCTCTGCAGACGTATGCGGCCTTGCAGGCCCGGCGTGTGTCGCCGAACGCGGGAACAATGGCGCTGCTGATGCGCGCGCACGCCATGAATGGCGAAACCGACAAGGCGCTGGAGGTGGCATCCAAGGCGAAGAGTATGTTCGCTGAGGATAGCAGAGGCCTGGCTCTGTTGGCCGAAGCCGAGGAGCAGATACGGTCCAGTCCTACTGAGACTGAGCCCGAGACGGCTGAAGAAGAGCCCGCCGCCGAGGAAACCACAGAAACATCTGATGCAGAGAAGAAAGAAGAGTCACAGGTGTGAGTGATGGCCAACAGAAATATATATATATTACAAAACAAATAATATCGTCAGTTGGTTGGTTGCTGTTCGCGTTTTGTTGTGTCTTCGAGGTTGTGTGTCAGGGGGACGCTTAAAATTGGTGTGGAAAGCAAGAGAGAAAAGCTCGTGCGGCAACAAAGCGAAACAAAATGAACAACAGTGAAGGGGGGGAAGGAGGTGGGCTTCGCTTGCGCGTCTTCGCGGGCGAGCGGCTGTCCGAGTACGAGCTGGTTCATAAAGCGGCGGTGGTAGACATCACAGTAGGCGGCCTGAAGGAGCTAATACAGAGTCCCGACCACGGGGGGCCCTACCAACGATTTTCGTTTGTTACGTACGGGCTGGAGGAGGCCGAAGACGACGCAACCTTGGGTCATTTCGATTTGGGCGACCCACCCACCGTCGATATAGAGGCGTTTAACTGCTCGGTCCTTGATGCGGTACACTTAGTGTCCTCCTTTCGATCTTCGCCCACGAATAACTTCTGGTCACGTATTTCCTGGCCTAACCTCTGTGACTGTATCCTTAGGAGGAGCAACGACTGAAACAACAAAGATTACAGCACCAATACTACCGACGGCAGCGGCAGTTGGCAATGAAGGGCGCCATAGACGAGCAGACGCGATCTCTGCACCCAGACTACGAGTTACCAGCGACAGAGCCCATTGAATCCCTGACGGAGCACCGACGATATAGCAGCCCCGATGGCGGAGGCTATGAAGAAGGATCATCGCATGACGGAGCGGGCGATCACGACTCTGCAGCCGTTGATGGCAGTGGAGAGGGAAAAGGGAAGAAACTGAAGAACCGCAGAGTGCTGAGTCTCTTTAGACGTAATAGCGATATCGGCCCACGTAGCTTGCGTCGAGTTTGGGGTTCCTCGTCGCAGACCGGAAAACCTGGCTCCTAGAGGTTGTTGGGCGTAGAGCACTAACTTGTAAAGATACGGTTCCACGAGATTGGTTTGAAAAAGACATTGAAAATATCAAATGCAAGAGGGAAATTGTACTGGTGTCCTATTGGTTAGATTTTGCAGTGTCAATCATATCATTTGAAGAATTGCGAGTTGTGGTGCGCTTTTACAAAACAAAACTCCTTTAAACAAGCACCCCACACCATGACGACAGTGAAAAAGCCAGTAGGGAAGGGGAAGAAGCCCAAGCTGTGGGGTGAGGAGTTGTTGAAGGTGATAATGCTGGGGGAGTGCGGCGTCGGCAAGTCTTCCCTCATAAGTCGTCTCGTGGACAACTCGTTCTCGGACGACCCCACCTCAAGCCTTGGGATGGATTTCAAAACAAAAACTGTCAGCGCGGAAGGCAAGACTCTCAAGCTCCAAATATGGGTATCCAGACTACCCCGAGACTTGCCGCTCCCCCTCTAAATATCAAACCTTTCTTTTTTACACAGGACACTGCTGGCCAAGAACGCTTCAGGTACAGTGTGCAAACCCCCCCCCCAATCCGTTTCCTCCTCCCAGAAACCAAACAATTATCCCTCCCTCCTTATTGGCCGAAAAGAAAACAATGTAATAACATGTTCTCTTTTGTTGGGGCAGTATGGTGACCAACAGCTACTACCGTGGCGCACACGCGGTAGTGTTGGTGTACGATATCACAGACAAGGACAGTTTCAAGGCACTCGATCGCTGGCTTGAGGAAATCGGTACCTACACATCCAAGGACACTGTGAAGGTCATTTTAGGAAACAAGGTACCCAAGCATCCGCGCAAAGATCTTATTTGCGGACACATTTCCCCAGCTTAAGTTAATGCATTGCACATCTGTTTAATTGGCGTACAAAACGGAAAAGACCGATTTGGGGGTGAAACGGACCGTGGCGGAAACTGTGGGGAAGGAGTTCGCCGAGACCCGAGGCATCGCGTATTACGAGACCTCGGCCAAGTCCGGAGATAACGTAGATATTGCCTTCATTGAGCTTGCTGGCGAGATATTTAAGAGGACCGGTGAGGGCGCAGTCGATGACGACGCCACAGCCGGTTCACGCGTAAAGCTCAAGGCGGGGACACAAAACAAGCCCACAAAGAAGGGATGCTTGATTTAGTCTCAGCTACTGTCAACTTGCCCGGATGTACTATAAACACAGCAGTATCTTTCTCGCGAAAACAAGTGCTGTTTTTCGATGGAGACACTTCACTGAGACCACGTTGCAGTGGAGCGAAGTCTCATGTGAGGAGGGCCCTAGAAGTGGAGTGTCTATGGAAGGCGCGGCCGCTTTGAACTTAAATTGGAAACCAATAACTAGTACAGTTTATGGGAATAACTGTTCCTCTGCCTAGGTCGAAGAAGACGCTATCAGGTCGCGCCACTCGAGGATAATATGGGGCTTGACGTCGAACTCGGCTTCGCGGACTCGAAACTCGAAGGGGGCATCGCCGTCCACCACTGCCCGGTCCTGCTTCCAGTGGAACAGTCCCGGGTCGGTCCCGCAGCCCTCGTAGTCGTTGAACGGGTTGAGCTCGATCACGAGCACGTCGCCCTCCTCCGTCGCGTCGCGCTTCCCGCTCTTGGCCTGCTCACCGCTGGCGATCCCGAAGTCGATCACATAGTTGTCCATAGGGATCAAGTGGACGATGCGACTCTCGAAGAAGTCTTGAATGCGCTTCGCCAACTTATCCTTGATGAGGAAGCAAGGTTGAGAGAAACGAAAGGAGAGGAATTCAAATTAATTAATTAATTAAATAAAAAAATAAAAGCTCAACAACACAGAACACACCTTGTTTTCGGCGAGAACAGGGAAGAACACTATGTGAAAATACTGAGAAAGGGCAGTGAGTTTTTTCTTGCAGACAAACCCTCTAAACTCCATCGCAGGGTGCATGTCGACCTATGATGGACCAATCAGAATTGATTTGCACTTTTCATGTATGAGGACATCACCCATTGGCGAATGATGATCTTCATGTCCCAATTCTGCGGAAATTCCAGAGCAAGTAGCAGATCCTCATTGCTTCGTTCGCTAGCCTAGTGGATGATGGGTTGGAATGCATGGGTGAAATGAATGGAATGAGTAAAGTGCCAGGATACCGTGAGCAGCGCCATCGCCTCTTGGCCAGAATGGACCTTGAGGGCAGCAGTAGAAGCCTTAATCAGCGCAATCAACCTTTGATTCTCATTGGCCTGCGCGTCTGCGTCCATGCCGGAAAGTTCCTCCTAATTTCATCCATGTTTCATCAAGCCATACGGATGTAGATATGACATGGTTTCATTTACCTTCCAAGCGTTCAGAGTTCGTGGATCATGAATGACTGCGTCTTTGGGGCTTCTTGTCGACAGTCTGACGTGGCGAGCATTGGCAGGTTGGTTGTGATGCTTATTTCTTTCATGAATTAAGTTGAAACAAATGGCAACCTTACAAACGCGCCAGCAGTTTTGAATGGGGCGATCGATTGGTCGATTTTGTGCTCAATTTCGCGTAATAATAGCGTGTCTTTTCCCTTATATTGCTCGTGTACATGTTTACCTCTAAGCCGATCAAATTCTCGCACGAGAGCCTGCCCCATTAATTGTTTATATATATATATATATATATAAACAAAATTAGATAATTTGAGATACATGTTGAACGAAAGAATGTGTGAGATACTCTGGCTTCTTCGATAGACAGGTCTAAGAATTCAGTAGCGAATGTATGCTCCTGTATTAAGTATAGTTAGTGAAGCTAAATTAAAGGCGACTAACGTGTT
>CDFF01069992.1:0-10157 GCA_000826265.1 Acanthamoeba culbertsoni
CAACAACAACAACAACAACAACAACAACAACAACAACAACAACAACAACAACAACAACAACCGGCCAACAGTCAACTCATAAGAAACAAGAGGGAGAATGTATGTAGAGAGGAAAACAAAGAGGGAAAGCCGACCTGCTGCTGAGACACTACTGTGGAGATCTTGCGGCAGAAGCTCTGGTATTCCCCACATAGCCGGAGGAGAGCCTGTGGGTCCATGTCCGCTAGGATCAATAAGGGCGATTGTGAGACATGAGACGGTGCGATCGAGGGAACACACACACACGTACGTCCTTGTTTGCTGTTTGAGAACCACCCATTCTTCACGAGAGGTTCGAACTGACAGAAGAGAACGGGGTCAATAAATGAATGGGTAGGGACCGAGAGAGAGCAGAGAGAGATGTACAGTGGCTATGCGTTCAAGAGCCTGTAGCTCCGGTTCGAGAAGGTTCTGGGGTCCTGAGTTGACCTCCACTACGGTGATGATGTCGGTCTACAATGAAAAAAAAAAATGGGCATAACTTAATAAATAAATACGCTAAATAAACGTATGGCAGGGCTGCAAACCTCATTTTGGGATTGAGTGTCTTTGACTTGTGAGGCTTTTCGTCGATCTACCGAATAGCTTGTGTAGGGAATCTCCCGATTTGGGGTCTCCCCCACCGAGGAACCGATCTTGGCCCCTGGCGCCTTCTGGCTTCCTTTGCTTGGATCATTTCCCTAACTGCAAGTTAGAACGCTGCGACGCTGAGTGGGGCAAGGTGAGGTGTACCATGATCTGTCGCCAGCCTCGTTGCTTTGGTCTTTTCTCACAATTTCTCCAGCTTTCCTTGTTTTTGCTTCGCGAGATGAGACAGGCCAAAGGAACTAAGAGGGTTCGCGAGGCTTCTCATGCTGGAAGCTGGTACACAGATAAAGGCATGTTGCATTCTCCACGAATAATTGCAAGGAACTTAAAGCAATCAAGGACAACTCATCATCTACTTGCAGGCGCGGTTCTCTCCGACCAATTGGCTGGTTGGCTTTCCGCCGTGGAGCTTACTGGTTCCAACTCTCCATCCCGAGCCGTCGTCTCCCCGTACATTTACTTTGCACTTGCATCTTTCTTTTTCTGCTGCTGACATTCATCCAGGCATGCTGGTTACTCCTACTCGGGCCCTACAGCGGCTTGGGCATATCGCGCAATTGACCCATCCGTGGTGTACGTAGTCCCCCTCCCACTACAACACGTTCTCCTCATACCGGGTTGTACCTGCAGCAAACGTGTGTTCGTTTTGGGCCCGTCTCATCACGTTTACCTGAGGAACTGCGCCTTGTCGAGTCAGACCCACTATGAAACCCCTATTGGCGAACTTCCACTTGATCTCGAAGGTGAGTAATCACGTGCTGGAGAACCTGCGCAATCATAACTCATTGTTGAGAGAACGTCTAGTCATGGATCAGCTCTACGGCACCGGCTACTTTGGCCGTATGGATAAAGAAGTGGATGAGGACGAGCACAGCATTGAAATGCAACTCCCCTATTTAGCCAAGGTCTTTGAGGGGTATCGTCCGCATTCACCATGGCGTAGCATGTCCATCTCCTCCTCGCTAATGCGCACGTTGACTGTACTAGGGTTGAGGTCAAGCTGGTGCCGGTATTGGTCGGTTCATTGGACAAAGCGAGCGAAGAGCTGTTTGGCAAAGTGTTTGCTCCCTACCTTAACGACCCTCAGAACTTCTTTGTCATATCCAGTGACTTTTGCCACTGGGGAAAACGGTATGTGTAGCGCAGTATGGGTGAATAATGGTTAAGGTCCGTTTCCGCACTCTATTAGGTTCTCATACACGTTCTACGATCCATCGCGCGGTGCCATACACGAGTCGATACAGTGGCTAGATCACGAGGGCATGCGCATCATCGAGTCACAGAACGCTTCGGATTTCCACGACTACAGAAAGAAGTACAAGAACACTATCTGCGGTCGTCACCCCATCGCCATCTTGCTTGAGGTAAATTACCAGACAGCAGTATATTTCTTTTGATGTACATTTCTTGGCATTTAGTATTCCATTTACAAATGCTTGCTTTCAGGCTCTTGCGCGCTGCGAGACCAAGTTTGATCTGAAGTTCGTGAGGTATGCACAGTCCAGTAAGTGTAAGACCGAAAGGGACTCGTCGGTAAGCTACGCCTCTGCTGTGGTGCGCGTGCGTAGCTCCATCACCAATTAAGGTTCGCTTGCTTCGGGCTCAACAGGAACCGACCTATGTCTCCTGTACATAACCACAGTAAATACACCATTCCGATTTTCAATCGTTTTCTTTGTACGGTTGGACATTTAGGGGAAATGTCGCCTTCCAAAAATGTGGACAAGTAATGTCGGCATAAACATTTTTCTTCGTCTTGCTTCGTGCTTTCCACGACCCGTAGTGCCAATCAATCCGCACAGCCTTCGGTAAAATTAAAAGATGAACCGTTTCGCTCGCTCAGCTGTTCTCTTCCGTGCTTCGGCCCGTGCTCCCGCTTTCGTGCCTGTCTCTTCCTCCCTTAGACTCTCTTATTCGTCCGCCCTCTCTACTTCCTTCGCCAGGAGGAGCGATGCGATCACGGCCTTTACCTACCAGAGGAGGCAGTATGGTGCTGCGGCTGGTCTATCCGAAGCCGATGTTAAGGAGCGGGTGCTCAAGGTGGTGAAGAATTTCCACAAGGTCGACCCCACTGCCGTCACTGACAAGTCGCACTTCATCAACGATCTTGGCCTCGATTCGCTCGACACTGTAGAGCTTGTGCTTGGTTTCGAGGATGAGTTCTGCATCGAAATCCCCGAGGAGCAGGCCGACAAGATCCAGACTGTCGAAGATGCCATCAGCTACCTCGTCACCAACCCTGCTGCCAAGTAAGACATATTACTTCATAAAATTACGCGTTACTCCATCAATTCTGGCTGTCTCTCCCCCCCTTCTCAATTTTGTCCTGTAATGCAATTTGGACTGCCCAATTGGTCTTTAGTCTAAATTGACCGCAGAAGAGAAGGTTCACATGTGGGTGATCTTTGTCTGGCGTGGTAGCTTATTTACAGACGATTTGGTAGTACTCAAACAGCTAGCTCCTTTTACCGTCCAGGTAGGTCCGTACGCTCCATGCCGAACCAGAGCTCTGTGAGAGACAGCAGCGCGTAAGTAGGGTATGCACGGTTGTATAATTGTGACCGGCGTACCTTCGCGGTTGCACTAGTGAGCTTGCCTTGTTGCATGAACTGTCGAAGGGCGCTTAGATGGCGCAGGACCACCTCGAGGGCAGCCTGACCCGAGAGGCCATGGTGCTCTGAGCAGTAATAGAAGGGTGAGAACAGAAAGTGGCTTGATCATGGTCAAGGACGCATGAAGCGTACCTAAGATGGCACTGTTGATGGCAAGGGCGATTCTATCCTTGTAGTCGTCGCTCATGTATTGGCTTACCGGGCTACTCTCAGGATCTTCATAAGCGATCAGAGCGAACACGTCCTTGATGGGATGCAGTTGAGTGTCTTGCTAAAGATCCATTACAGGCGAGAGGTGTTTACCTGCAGCTCATCAAGCAGGGCAGGGTCTTCCTTCGCGTGAGGGCTCCATTCTTTCTGCGCAAAGAGGAGTGCTTCCTCCTTCTTGCGCTGTCTTATGAGTTCTATAAAGCGCTGACAAAGCAGCTTGAACTTCACTTGTGGGTGCTTGTCCAGCAGTTGTGGGAAAGCTGACCGAAGGAGCTGGAGAGCCTCTTCGATAGCGCCCCTTCGTACGAGGTTCACAATGTCTGGCGAGAAAGAGAGTGAAAGGTGAGAGTTATTCATAATGAGAGAGCAAGAACCCACCTCTTCGCTGTTGTACAGCCACCCATAATCTTTCAGCCTCTTCTTGCAGATCGCAAGCCTCTATGAAAGCTTGTGCCGTGTCAACGTAGCAGTGGTGCAGAAGATAGTTGAGGACCAACACACGCACGTCGTAAGGTTTGACCTCAACTCCTTCTGCAAGGAATTGTGAGTCACCGTTGTCTTCTTCCATCCTCAGACTATCCTGTTTGATCTTACTTTCGTGTTCCCCTTTTCTTGTTTTTTCTTTCTTTTTCCGTCCTTCAAATAACAGCGGAAGATGAGAGGACGATCATCGTCTCTTGGCCTTAGGACGGATATCTCACTATTATTCAAATTCACGAGATTCTCTGCACGGGCTTCAACAAGGCTGACGCCGTTACCTTTTCCAAACAGTACTGGTTGGATGTTTGAGAGTGCAACTGCTGCATCCAGGTACGTTCCTCTGATCCACCCAATTGAGTGCGATTAGACCCTGAGCTTGTTTCTCTCTCAGATGTTTTAGTCGAAGGATTGAAGATTATGATGAGGAGCGCTTTCCCGCTTTTGAAGACATCGTGGCTCGATGGGAACGGGAACTTGCGAGCACCGATCTGTCTCTTGATGAGGATCAGCGCCATGTGGAAGACATTCGGAGCACGCCCGGAATCAAGTTCTCGGACATCGATCTGTCGTCTTTCCACTGTATGTCCCATGCACCCTTTCTCGCGCAAACAACTCACTCAGTTTCAACTGATCGGCTTTCCGTTCTGCTTGCTTGCTTGCTTGCTTGCATGAAGTTGACAGCAGCGGCCTCGCCTATGCTGTGGTCGAGATGAAGGATGGAGCCTCCTACGTGGGTCAGCTGGACACTGAGGCCCAGCCTCACGGCTCAGGACGGCTGACCGACAGCCAGAACGTGGAGTACCACGGAGACTGGGACAAGGGCCGCCGGCACGGCTGGGGCAGACTCGTGCAGGCCGACGGAGTCGTGCTTGAGGGTCAGTGGGAACACGACGTCTTCTCGGGAGAGGGCCGGCTGTCCCGCCCCGACGGCAGCACTTTTGATGGTATTTGCATCAGAGCGCTCCTCCTCCCCTCTCCTCCCTCCTCCTCCTCCTCCTCGCTTCAAGAAGATCATCTATAGAGAGCTCATCGATGGGGGGGAGGGTGCAGGGCAGTGGCAATGGAATCGGCCCTATGGCGAGGGTCGCTTGGTCATGCCCGATGGAACTGTGTTCGAGGTACCTCCTCGTCGTCCCCTCCTTCTTCTCAAGCAGACAATCTCCCGACAGTGCTGAACCTTAAATTGAGGATGTTTTTTTATTTGTCTTCTTCTTCTTCTTCTTCTTCTTCTTCTTCTTCTTCTTCTTCTTCTTCTTCTTCTTCTTCTTCTTCTTCTTCTTCTTCTTCTTCTTCTTCTTCTTCTTCTTCTTCCTCTTCCTCCTCCTCCTCCTCCTTCCAATTATTATTTGGAACAAACCAAATAGGGCGTATGGGGACGAGAACGCGACTTTGAGGATCCCACCGATGGGCGCCCGAAGCCCGAATCCGGTAAACCATCATGGACAACCATCATCTCGATGCTTCTATAGCGTGATCGTTACTGACCGATGATCCTGTTCGTGGGCGTGGTGGTGGTGGTGGTGATGGTGGTGGTGGTGATGATGCCCCCCCAAGAAGCGACGCCGCGGTCAGCAAAGGCGGGTGAGCCCACTGAAGCGGCCCAGTCCGAGGAAATCGGCGACCCGGAGACGGAGGTTGGCATCGGCATCATCCGCTACGCCAACAAGATGTTTTACGATGGCGAATGGCGTGCCCTTCGACCCCACGGCACGGGTATTCGCGGTCCCCGCCGCCCTCTTTTTGATTCCCGTATCCTGATGGGGGCGGCGATGGAAAAAACAAATGGATCCATATAGGGTTGCTGAGGCTCGAGGATGGGAGCGAATACAAGGGCGAGTTTCAGGACGGTCGTTTCCACGGACATGGTCGGTTCCGCTATGCGAACCGGGCTGAGTATGAGGGCGAATGGCGAGAGGGACGGAAGCAGGGCCAGGGGCGCATGGTGCATCCCGATGGCAAGGTGGAGGAGGGCCACTGGAGACGCGACCGGCTGGTCGAGGTGGCGCAGGACAAGGAGCAGCACATGGACCACATACAGAAATTCGTGTTCGGCGCCAGGCACAAGACAACCTTCGAGCGCGGCGTGCCCAACGCGGAAATAGTAGGCCCGGACCAGGTACACTTACCCCCTCCCCCCCAAACTCTACCTCTTTGGGGAGGTGTGGCATTGACGCTTGGGGCCAAAATTTAGCCGAGGGGTTCGTGGGCCGGAAGGCACAGCGGAAAGAAGACGGCGCATCAACTGCAGACGGGATATGCCGATCTGGACGAGGAAGAGGAGGAAGAAGAGATGGGGTTTGAGGCGCTCAAGCGTGATGTCCCGCAACGCAACGAAGGCATCACGCAGGGCAAGCGCAAGTCGACCAGCTTTACGAGATGGGAGCCTCTGAAGGGTCGAGGACGAGCGTGATCTCTCTTTTTGGGAAGAATCAATATCAATAGAGAATAAAACTCCTGACCACTATTACTCCTGAACTGGAGTGTACTGGCAGCTGATAGGCTAGGAACGAAGAGAACCCAACAACCCCAACCGGTAGAAATCGGTTAAGACCAACTTCGCCACCACTCAAACTAGCCAACAAAAAGAAATTCAGGAAAAGCACGTGTAGTGTATTTCATTGTTGTTGCCTGTCGTTGGACCGGACATTCATGCAGTCGGTGAGCTGCTGCAGTATGCTTGGGTTGAGAGTTCGCAGCAGTCCGTCGCGGGTAAGCTCGTTCGGACGAGCTAGCACCAGCTCGTCCACCTTCGCAACGAAGTATTTGCCTAACGCTGCCAAGTGCACGGGGTCCTTCTCGTGCAGCTGATTTGATCGTTCGTGTAAGCAACGGGACTGCCTCTCTCTTTCTCGTTCTTTCTCCATGAAAGCGGGAGATGAAGCATCGCACCTTCGAGCGCTGCATTTCGCAGAGATTATCCTTGTTGGTGATGGTGACGTGAGTGGACTTGGCGGCGTGGGTGAGGTATTCCACTGTGAGGCCGGCGCAGAAGTTGAGCATCGCCGGCAAGCGCGAGAAGAGTGACACACCCTTTTGTTTTTTGTTTGTTACGAATAGCAAGAGAGCAGAGAAAGGTGTGGATTCGTCACCTCGACGTCGGGAAGAGATATGGCGAGTGACATGAGAGTGCCGAGCCCGACGATGAAGAGCCGCCGCAGTTCCGCCATGTTATCGATCAAGTCGATCGGGGCCGATGCTATAGGGCGCGTCACCATTTGGCCCAGCTTAGCCACACTGCACGAAACACGCACGGGATGCGCCTCGCAGTCTTAGGTTATCATGCGAATCTTCATGTAAAATAGGTAATGAATAATCTAAAATAAAATATAAACGGAGATTCGGAGAGGAGACGCAGAGATGCGCGGATAGGGCGGAAAGTACAGTCGGTCGGCCCACTGGGCCAGAAGGCTCGTGTTCTGGGTCGAGTAGGGCGGCTTGCGGCCGTTCGTTCTAAAGAATTCCAGGAAAAATTCGGGATTGGCAAGCAACAGGCGCGTCAGCGTCGCGAAGTGGTACAGAGAAACGTCGTTGCAACTGCCCTACATGGTTGTCATGTGTTATTGCTCACCAGTGAGGGACAGGGGGGAGGGAAGGAGGGGCGAAGGAACGAAGGGGGAAACTGAACATGCGTTACCAAATCCTCCTTCTGCGATTCGGAATTCTCCGGATGGACGAAGCAGAGGAAGAGCAGTCGCTCCAGAGCGTTCTCCGTCAAGGGTGCGAAATCCTGGCCGGGAGTCACGCAAAATTCGGATTGTCAGACCCAAGTCAGGAAAACGCTTCCCCTTCCTCCCCTCTTTCCCCTCTTTCCCCGTTTTTTTTTGCCTCCCCCGCCGTAAGTGGCTTGCCTTGGGGTAGAGTTGCAGGAGGATGTCGATGATGCGGCAGCTGAGCATGTGTTGCTCGGAGGACGCGCTGGGGTCCTGGTTCAGCATCACCTCCGTCACGCCGATCACCTGCTTGGCGTGCGCCTTCAGGAAATCCTGACCGCCCACCAACACATATCTGATCGACCGGTCACAGAAAGAGATGGGGGGGGGCGTTCAGCTCCGTGGTGGTTGCATGGGAACGTCACACGGGAGGTGAAGGTACGCCTCGATGATGCTGAGCACCGTCTCAATGGTGTCGTATTCCTCCTGAACGGTGCGGTGCAGGATGGGCACGATCTTCGGGTACAGGCCGAGCATCGCAGGCGAGAAGGGCACTGCCCTCAACATCGTCAGCCATAACCGCAGCCCGTCCTGATATTGAGATGAGATGAGATGAGATGAGATGAGAATATTAATAGGAAGCGTACCTCGAGAACGGCGAGGGATTCGTCCGATGACACGTCCACATTTTGTTGCAGTACGGGAATGAGGAAGTCGTAATATTCCTGCGCTTTCGCGCCGAGGGACTAACCAATCCGCGAGTTGGAGAGAGAGAGAAAAAAAACAGGGCTTCTACATAGGAGGGTTGGCTTGCAACGCACCCTAACCAAGGAGACGAGGGTGCGAAGGATTTCGGCCTTTTGGAGCTGGTTGTGCTTGGAATTTTCCCAGAGGTGCGCCATGCACTTGAGTAGCGGGGCCGTGTATGGCCGGACCTGATTCGAAGGGGCGAGAGAGAAGAGATGATTCGGTGAGGCAGAGGGCAACGGTGGCTCGGTATTGGTTTGTTGTGCAGGAGCAGGAGCAGGAGGAGCAGGAGCAGGAGCAGGAGGAGGAGGAGGAGGAGGAGGAGGAGGACGAGGGACGTACGCGTTCACCCATGCAGACGATCAACACCGATATGATCTGCACGATTTGAATGTTGGTCTCGCTGTCCGCAATGTCGGCCGCGATCTGAGGCGAGCACACGAGGGGGGGGAAAAATAAATAAATAAAATTGTACAATTTTACCGTGGCGGGCCGCTGTCCTTCCGTGCGCGGTACGTACCTTGAAGACCAGCTGGACGGCCTGCTCCAGATAGGGCTCCATGAGCTCGGGCGCGAAACCGATGTCATCAATGACTGCCCCATGTTTTTTTATTGTAATTTATTTATTTATTTATTTATTTAATTAATTCGTTGGACGCGTAAGGAGAGTTAAGCAAGGCAGAACGGAAACGGTCGCGTTTCGGACATGTGCCCCCCCCAAAAATCGAAAAAAAAAGAAAAAGAATAAAAAAGGGTACCTATCTTGAAGGCGATGGTGGCCGCGAGGCGCACGACCACGTCCTTATCGCCCATGAGCGCCATGAGGAACTGGTACACCATGGGCACCACGGAGGGCGCCTTGTGGATCTCCCTCGCCCAGTTCTCCATGATCTGCGCCACTCGGCGGCGCACCAGCTTGTATCTGCCGTCCGTTCCCATCCCCGGCAGGAAGTGAGTGACCGGGAAGGATGGAAAACACAGAGAGGTAAAGTGGGAAAAAAAAAAGGAGGGAAGAGAAGGAGAAAAAGGAGAGGGCAGAACACGCGAATATTCACCTGGGGTCGGGGTTCTTGACGTCATGGACGAGCTGGGTGGTGAGCAGGGCGTGGAAGGCCGACGGGCTCACGTAGCTATAGTAGCTCAGGCTGTCGCTCGATATGGCGAAGGCAAAGTACACGGCGTCCTTGCGCCGCACCTCGTCGTCGGTGAATGGCTGCCCGCCTTTGGCCGTCTCCACTGTGGATCGATGATGGGCGATCAGCACACGGGAATGAGGCAGGAGAGGGGAGGGAAGGGAGGGAAGGGACACACCCTGAAGAAAGTCGGTGAAAAGCCGATAGACTGTCGGGCACGCGTACGAGTGATACTTGTGCACGAGCGTGTTGAGGAGGATCTCCGCGCACGCCTTTCTCCGGTCGGTCCACGCGCACCTGCATGTCATTGGGGACCACAACTCAGTTTTATTCATGAATTTATTTATTTATTTATTTAATTTATTTATTTAAGTGTTGTATTGATGATCGCGTACCTGAGTTCTTCATTGAAGTAGTTTTCTGGCTCGGACTCCCACTCGGCGAGATCTTCAGCCGTGGGCACGAGATAGTACAGCACCAGCGCCCTGCACAGGCCCTCCACCAGTTCCTCTGCGAGCGACGCGTGTTGAGTCACATCGTCGCCAGGCCAGCGCTTGAACAAGCCGATGTGGTGGGGAGAGAAGGGGAGGGGAGGGGAGGGAAGTGAAGGGGATGAGGATTCTCACGTAACTGGTAAAGATCGCCGACAGCGCAGACACGTCCTGGCTGGAAGAACCAAGGCCGGTACCTGATGGGGG
>CDFF01070002.1:0-15397 GCA_000826265.1 Acanthamoeba culbertsoni
AAAAATTAAAAATAAAAAAGGAAACGCTGAAGCACACGCCGGAGGGGCATGAGGACCATGCGGACCTCGCGTCGGCGATGGCCAAGGTAAGCGAGGTTGTCGACAGAATCAACGAACGCACCCGAGTGGTCAAGTGGGTGATGGACCTCAAGGCCATCCAGAAGAAGGTCGTCTCAAGCCAGGTACGGTGTCATGATCATCGCTTTTCGGTCGAAAGGTATCACCGTCAACATGTCGGGGTGGAAGGGACTCACCCTCCCTCCCCTCTCGTCCTTCTTTTTGTCGACAACATTCAGGGTCAGCCCCTGAGCCTGGTCGAGAGGGACCGGTATCCTATCAGAGAGGGGGCGCTGCTGGGGCTGCGGTATCGGACGAAGAAGGGGAAGGAGAAGGACTGCAAGGGGGCGCCCTACTATGCGTTCCTCCTCAACGACATCTTCCTGCTGTGTCAGCCCGGCAAGGAGGCGGCAGCCGGCAAGAAGGAGCGCGGCGGCAGCCACGGCGGCGCGGGTGGACAGCCGCATCAGCAGGGCGGCGTCATGTACGTGGTCAAGGAGCACGTTGCCATGCACAAGGTTGCAGCGCGACGTGTGCTCAAGTCCGACGAAAACTCGCCGATTCAGTCGCACGCGATATCGCACCGCAGGCAAGCCCGGGAGAAGCTCCGCGAGCTGTCGCCGTCCCCCCTCTCGTCGCTCTTCGGCGCGCCGCTGTCGCCGGCGTCCCCCGCCGGCTGCGAGAACGGCCTCTCCGCCGGCAGCACGCCTCCGGTGTCGCCGCAGGCCTTCGTGGCGAACCAGTTCGAGCTCGTGCTGGGCGGCAGCCACAGCCACCACTTCAAGATATACCGCTTCCAGACGCACTCCAAGGTCGACACCGACCTCTGGCTGCGCGACATCGACCGCGCCCGCAGCGAGCACGCGCTTGCGCTCGAGCGACAGCGCGAGCAGGACAGGCTCGACCTCTGCGCCCTCAACACGCCGCGGACGGCCAGCAGCCCGGCCATTCGCACCGCCGCGTCGTCGCCGCGGCCGCCAGGCTTGTCGGGCGATGGCGCCGGCTCCTCATCGGGCATCCCGCGATCGTCGTCATCATCACACATTCCGACGCGGCAGCCTCGGGTGGACGTCACCCTCTCCGAAGCCAACAACGATAGCGACGACCGGGTCAGCTTGAGCTCCAGCTCGGTGGTCAGTCTGTCCTCGTCTTTGTCCTCGTCCTCTTCGTCCCGCTTCTCGTCATCGGGAGCGCAGCTGGCCAGCTCGCCGTCCTCACCGCTGGCGTCCTCGAAGTCGGCCACCTCGGAACCAGACGCGACGTTGACTGCGCCGCCGCCGCCGCCTCCGCCGCCGGCGCCGTCCAAGCCGGGCTCGATTTCGCGTTCGTTCTTCCAGAAGCACCGCCGGCGGAAGTCGAACGTGAACGAGGTCTTTGCGGCGGCGGCAGCGTCGCCTCCCCAGTCGTCATCTTTGCCGTCCTCTGGGAATGCCGAAGCTTCGGCAGCCCAGACGGCAGCGCTGGAGACCGAGATCAAGGAGCTGAAGCTGAAGCTGCAGGAGACCGAACGCAAGCTGAGGGTGGCCGAGCTGCGCATCACCGACCTGTCGCACGACAACTCGGAGCTCAAGAAGCGCCTGAGCGCGTACGAGAAGCTGAGCGGCAGCTCAGGCTCCGTCCGGGTCTCCCCGCGTGAGAACGCGGGCGATGGGGCGAAGCAAGGCCCCAAGGGGGGCGGTGTGAAGCGCTTCATTCCAGGTCGCAGGAATGGCGGACACTGATGATAATTGATGTATTTTTTCCCTTTGTTTTCTGCCCCATCTGGTTGGAAGGCACATTGCAATCTGTTCAATATGTAGTGGTGTCAAGAGGGCATTGTTGTTGTTATTGTTAACATTGGCGTTGTTATTGTTGTTGTTTTTGTAATCCGAACCAGCTCACGCTTTGTGCAGGCAATCTGCAGGGCGTTGGGATAAAATTACTTCGTCATGAAAGCAAAACGGCTCTCCTCTACACCATTTGCTCGCCTCAATATCAAAAAGTAAGATACAAATACCAAAAAAATAGACTAAATTTTCCCAGCAGCCTTGTTTTTTACTGCAGCTAGTGTCCCATTACACCAATTCACTCATTGTTGCAGCCGCGATGATGAAGAGAGTGAAATGCCATTTCAGATTCAGACCGTCGAGTAGGCCTTGATGCCTCCTTGCTGCGGGTAGTGGTGATGGAAGAGGACTTGCGATTGGCCGGCGATGATGTAGCCCTGGTGGCCACGCCTGCGGAAGCAGAAGCAGAAGACCGCAAGGGCCAACATACCCAGCAGGCAGAAGAAGCCCAGCATTGATGCTATGGCCACACCGATGATGGCCCCGATGCTCCACGCGAGATCGTTTACAGCCTGGGATGATGCAGGGGTTAGGGTTTGATTGCGACAGGGATTTAAAAAAAAAAAAAGGCAATGCCCATCCTCCTCTTTTTCCGCTCCCGTGAGAGGGCAACTTACGTCAGGGCATATGAGGTTGTTATAAGACGAAGTGCAACCGCAGTTGCCCGTGGGGCAGTAAAAGCAAGAGCCCACGCCGTCACTGTCTCCGCACCAACCACAATCCAGGTCGGTCGCCTTTGACGAACAACAGTTCTCTTCTGGTTAGTTCGGCGTAGCAACCTTGGAGAGACGTACGAGCGGAATATATTACCAAGCATGCCGAGCAGTTTGGCTGGATTGAGCACGTTGCTTTGGTGGAGGGACTATTCTGCGAGCCCTCGTCGGCAAGCACTACCTTTGAGGGCCAAAGAAGCAAGCACGCCACAAACACCAGGAAGAGCCCAAAATAGATGTGACCCTGTGACCCCATGCTATCAAGGGAAGTATGATTATTCCCTTGATTTCCTTCTTTTTCTCTGCTGAAACGGAACGGCGATATTGGCTGTGCGATATTGTTGGGAACATTCGCACTTCCAAACGATGGGACGAACAGGGCAGGTGGAAGGAGTTTACGAGAAAGCCGGGGAAAGCCAAAACTAATGGCTTTTTGAGGATCTGAGTCCACTATCCTTTTGTGCCTTCAATGAGGGTTAATACACTCTTTCGTTGACCCCAACCCTAGTATAAAGACATTAGCCTTGCTAGCGTACGCTATCCAGGATCAGCAAATGAAGCAATGGAATTCCATTGTGCTGTAACCTGTAGCTTGACAGTTTCTGTTTGGCTTATTCCTCTTTGTTTTCTCCAGATATTTTTGTTTACACTTAACCAATCAACTCTCTGTGGGTTCTTTCTTCTCGTCTTTGCTTGCTTGTTAAGTGGGTGCGTTTCCACTTATGTTCATTGCCCTTCGTCGCCTGGCCAACATCTTCTCGCGCCTTTCCCACCTCTCCCGGTACCGTAAGTAAAGAAGGTGTCAAGGCCGCTTTCCGCCTTCAAGCTGCCGATCGCCGGTATGGTTGTTGTCCTTCAGTTTAGAGCCAGGACTGCTGAGGGAGCTCTCCTTCTCCAACTCCTGTTCCGGTTGCTGCTTTCGATCTGTTCGAAAGCAAGAAGTAGCAGAGAGTGTCTGATAGGGCGGTCTCTTACGATTGTTCGTTGGAGGAACAGCGATTGGAGAGGTGCGCTGCTCATGAGGGAGGAAGGCACCCGGGAACGGCAGTTTGAATACAGTTTATTCCCACCTTTGTTTCTGGGATCGCTTTCATCACGGCTCCATGACCTCACTGCCCTCGTGGGCGATTCCACTGTGGTCCTTTAACTTTGTGTGGAATTGAACATGACCACCGCACCGTCTTCAACACAGACATCAGTCAGGCCTCTGTACTCTTCCGCTCCACCATCATTACCTTCCTCAACACCGTCTGTCTCACCAACAGCAACGACGATAAAACGACGATAAACTAGGCCAACTCAACTTCTGCCAGCACTCTCGTGTTATGTCGAACATGAGAGATTATAATTAATAAACACAAGTTTTTGTAGACACTAGTTTTAATCGGTAACCAAGCAAAAGAAACGAACAAACATAAACAGGTGAAGGTGCAGGAACTCTACTTGCATTGCGAGGTGAGTTCTATCCTTTTCTTTAACGTGTTACTTTCCAGAGACCAGCATTATTTCTCCTTCCCTTAGAGGGGGGTGCTCGCTTTTTTATTTTATTTTCACAACGACAGTGAAAGAAACAGAAGGTGGGAAAGGGGAACGTGGAGGAAAGGAGCAACCACTCCCTCATGCCCTTTCTATATTAGTTATAGACCTTTAAATCCGGAGGTATATTTATTAAATCTACAACTTGACTTTCAGGTGCGTCGACAACACCTGACCTGCTGAGTGGGTGACGCGTCGGCAATGGACGGCGAAGAGCAGCTCACCAATGCGCCACCGCATGCCCAGCCTCCTCCGGCTGAGACCTCTGCACCGGAGCCGCACGCAGAGTCGGAGGGAAAGCCGACAGACTGCCACGAGGGGGAGTCTTCCACCTCCCTCCCCTCTCCTCCTTCTACATCCGCGTTTCGGTCGCCTCAGTCTTCCCCTCCGGCTCGGGAAGGCCTCAGTAACGATGGTGGCAAGTCGGCCAAAGAAAACGGAGAGGGCGACGACTTGAGCAACGCTCAAAAGAGCGAAAGCGAGAAGAACGAAACGGCTGCAGACAGGGGGGGATCCGTCGACCAACAGAAGAAGACGCACGCTTCTTCGCGGCCGACCATCGGTGGCGGAGGAGGAAGGCCTGCAATACATCTCCCCTTGCGAGTCTCCAGCCTCGAGGCCATCTCGCAGGCCTCCGCGACGCGACGCGAGGAGTGGCTGAAGAAGGAGGAAGAGGAGAAGCAGAGACAGCTGCACCCGCACCCCCCGCCCCTCCTCTCGCCCCGCAACCGCGAATGGGAGGAACGCGTGAACAGCGCACGCGGCGCCCCGTCGTCATCGGCGGCGTCCCTGTTGTTGTCTGCCACCGCCGGCACGACGCTGTCCAATAAGCCGTCGTCGCTGTCGACAGCAATCGGCGCTCTGACCAACCGGGCGGCAGGGCCTCCGAACGCCGGGCCGGCGGCGGCGGGCAGTGACGGGCAAAGCGAGCGGCTGGCGAAGGAGTGGGAGCGTCGCCTTGAAGAGGTGGCCGAGCTGAAGCGGGACAAGGAGTTCCTGCGTTCGGAGATGGAGCGGATCACGATCGCGCTCAACGTGACCAAGCGGCAGAAGGAGTGGCGCGAAAAGGAGATGGGCGTGGTCAAGGAGCGGCTCACGGAGCGCGAGGGCGCGCTCAAGCGGAAGGAGATCGAGCTCGACATCGTCAAGCGGCAGCTGGAGGACCGGGATGCGCGCCTGCGCGCCAAGGAGGGCGAGCTGGCCAAGCTCCAGGGCGAGCGGCGCGAGGAGCGCGAGCTGTGGCAGGTGCGCGAGCAGCAGCTCACCGAGCGGCTGCGCGATCACGAGCGCGCCGTGGAGGGCGTCAAGGAGGAGGCCAGCGGGCGCGCGCGCGAGGTGGACGAGAAGAACGAGGACCTCGAGCGGATGCGCCAGCTGCTGATGGACCACATCCAGCAGCTCGGCGCGGCGCAAGAGGCCAATCACGCGCTGGCCTCGCAGCTGGACTCCCACCACCAATCACAGGCACGCCTCCTTCCTCCTCACCATCCGCCAGCCCACATTTCACACATGTTTGCTGTCGACATTTCATGAAATTCACGCTCACATAGCTGGAATACTTACAGTAAGCCATGATACTTACTTATCTATATACACGTTTCCAATCCCTTTCAGGAGCGACTGCAGAGAGAGAAGAAGGAATTGGAAGAGCGACTGGGCGAGAAGAAGTCGAAGCTGAAGCAGATGAAGGAGTCACTGGCGGAGAAGGAACGCGAGGCGGAGGAGGCCAGGGCCAGTCTCGACGCGCAGGAGGCGGCCAGCGAGACCCAGGAGCAGCTCGAGGAGGCACTCGGCAGGGAGAAGCGACTGGAGCTGGAGATGGAGGAGAAGGCTGAGCGCATGCGCGCGCTCCGTAAAGCCCTCGATGAGCGCGCCGTGGAGGTGGATCAGCTGAAGCGCGAGCGCGCCGCGCTGGAGGAACAGGCGGCGCGCGATTTGCAGCTTAAGGAGGCGGAAGTGCAGACGCTGCGTACGGAGCTCAGTGCGCGCGAGGAGACCGCGCGCCAATTCGAGGCACGCATGGCCAGCATGGAGCGCGAGCGCGAACTCGAGCGCCGCGCGGAAGAATTGAGACGACAGGGCGAGCTGGACGCCATCGAGCGCACCATCGCCAAGTGGATGGAGGAGATGCGCTCCATCCACCTCGAGACCGAGAGCGCCAAAGAGGAGCTGGCCAAGGCCACCGAAGCCGCCGCCGGCTGGCGCGGCGAGGCCGATCTGCACAAGCGGCGCGCGGACGAGGCCGAGGCTCGGTGTCGCCGGGCGGAGGAACGCGTGATGGCGGCGGGACTCGAACTCGCGACCGCCCGATCGGAGCTCGAGCGCGCGCGAGAGGCGGAGAAGGAGCTGAGCGAGCGCGCCGCGCTTCTCGCCGCCGATGTCGAGGAGCGCGAGAAGCGGCTCGAGAAGGTCAAATCGAAGGCAAACGCTAAAGAGCGCGCGCTGACCGACAAGCTCGATAGCCTGGCCGACGTCAAGAAGGACCTCCAGCGTGTTGAGAAAAAGCTCAAGAAAAAGATCAAGAAAATCTCCAGCCTCGAGCAGCAGTGTCAGGAGAAGGACGCCCGCGCCGAGGAACTCGCAAACCAGCTGCAAGAGGCCAAACGTGCAGTTCTCGAGCACGAAAAGAAACTCCGGGAGCGGAGTTATGAGGAGAGCAAGCAGAGCGCCGATTCGTCCAAGGAGCTTGCCCGGCGTGAGAAGGAGCGGCGCGAGCTCGTTGCGCTGCTGCAAGAGCGCGAACTTGCGCTCCGCGCGCGCGAGCAGGAGCTGCAGGAGGAGCGCATTCGCGCGCGCAATCGCGAGGAGGAGGCCGAGCTCAAGCGCGAGGAGGCGCGCACGCACGAGGAGAGGTGGCGCGCGATGAAGCGCGAGAACAAGGCGCTCCGCAAGCGCGTGCAGAACCTGCGCGAGCAGCTCGAGGACCAGTCTCTCCTTCGTCAGCAGCAGCCACAGCAGCAGCAGCAGGTGGCCATGCCTCAGCTGCTCATCGGTCCCGAGGGCGTCGTCGACGTCAACACGAGCGACAGCGAGAGCGAGCAGGGGGCGGCCACCCCCACCACGAACCCGCGCGCCGCGGCGCTCTCGACACCCGAGTCCGAGACTCCGGCGGCGACGGCCGATTCGTCGCCTATGACTCCGCGTGTTCCGGTGCGTTTTTTCTTCCCTGAATTTTCGATGCATAGGCCTGTGTTGTACTCAACATCTTCTCTCTATTCTCTCTATAGGAGATTTCGCCAATGGCCTCCCCTTCAGTGGCCGGCATCGGTAGGAGCGAAACTCTTTTTTTTTTTCACTCATCTTTTCTTCTCATCTCTGGTGACTCATTGGTGTGTATTGACGGTGATCAGGTTCGTCCTCATCGTCCGCAACAAAGGTGTCGCCCGCGGAGAAGCGCGCTATAAAACGGCAGCGTGTGATTGCGGAGATCGTTTCCACCGAAGCCACCTACGTTTCCATTCTCCAAACCGTTGTCGACGTATTTCTTCTTGCTTAACACCTCTTTTTCTTTTTTTCTCTTTCTTTTTTTCTCCCTTCTTGTTGGACTGACGCAAGAAATATCGCTTGCGTTTTCCTTTTTTTCCCTTCTTCTTCTTCTTCTTCTTCTTCTTCGCACTACATCAGGTATTCCTGATTCCCCTGCGAGGCCCGCAGAGTGGCTTGCTGCCATTGGCCACCACCGAGCGCATCTTTGCAGGGGTGGAGACGCTCCTGCCCTATCACCAGCGTCTGCTGGCCGAGCTGCAGCAGGCTCAGCAGCGCGAGACCGAGCGGCTCCAGCAGCTCAAGACCAAGGAAACTTCCGGCGAATCTACCACCGGCAGCCCTGTTGCATTGCAACAGGCCACCACCGGCGAAGCCGAGTCCGACTCTCAGACGGGCGACGCCGCCGGTGCCGACGACGAGAAGGAGAAGGAGGAGGAGGAGGAGGAGAAGGAGGAGGCCAAGCGGGGCGTGGGGGATGTGTTCCTGGAGATGGGCGACGGGCTGATGGTCTACACGCACTACGTCAACAACTACGGGGCGGCGCTACTCGAGATACGCAAGGCGCTCACGCACTACGCGGCCTTCAGCGCGTACGCGACGAGCGAGCCGGTGATGCGGGCGACGCGCAACATGGACATCCCGGGCCTGCTGATCACGCCCATCCAGCGCATCCCGCGATACAGGCTGCTGCTGAAGGAGCTGCTGGACAGCACGGAGAAGGACGGCGCCGCCGAGAGCGACTACGAGCAGATCGACCTGGCCTTCAACAAGATCTGCAACATCGCCAAGAGTGTCGACACCCGCGCGGCGCAGCACGAGGACACCCAGCGCGCCTTCCGGCGGCTGATCGGCGCGGAGGAGTGGCACGAGTCCGACCGCATCCTCCTGAAGCAGGCCGTCTTCTCCGGGCGGCCGTCCAAGCGCGGCGGCGGCGGCGGCGGTGCCGGCGGTGCCGGAGTCGGCGGCGCGCCGGTGCACGTCTACCTGTTCAACGACGTCATCATGGAGGTCAAGCCCATCGGCGAGCGCCGCCTGAAGAAGATGCTGGGCAAGCAGGGCAAGTCGAGCGCCAAGTCCGAGGGCCTCTTCCCGGGCGAGAAGGAAGTGGTGCGCGACCTGGAGCTGGACCGCGTCTTCGACCTGCGCGAGGTCGAGGTCGTGCCGCTGCCCGTGGACGCGTCCTCCGCGCAGCGCAAGGGCGGTCAGGCGGCGGCGGCGGGCTACGGGTTCCGGATCGTGTCGCTGAGCCGGGAGGGGGAGAAGGAGCAGGCCCTGTCGGTGTTCGCGCATCGGGAGGAGGAGAGGACCGAGTGGATCAACGCGATCTACGAGGCCAAGAACGCGCTGCTGGCGGGGGAGGACGAGGAGGAGCGGGAGCACAAGCTGCGGGAGGCCAAGGGCGAGGTGGAGACCCTGAAGGAGCGGATGGTGAAGAAGGAGGACCTGGTGAGGCGCATCGAGGAGAAGCTGTTCGTGGAGGTCAAGGAGCGGAACGAGCGCGAGACGCAGCTGCGCGAGCGAGAGCGCGAGCTGTGGCGGCGCGGGGAGGAGGTCGAGGCGCTCAAGCGCGAGCTGCGGCGGATGGAGGCCAAGGCCGAGCGCACGGAGAAGGAGAAGCGCGAGGCCGAGGAAGAGCTGGAGCGGCGCGACGAGGAGCTCAACGCGCGGCAGGACGAGCTGGCCGAGACGCGCCGGCGCGCCGAGGCGGCCGAGCGGCTGGCGCGCGAGCGCGCTGAGGACCTGACCAAGCTGCAGGCCGAGCTGGCGGCGGCGCAGGAGCAGAAGCGCCGCGAGATCCGGAGCGCGCTGGAGGAGGAGCGCAAGCTGCAGGAGGAGATCGAGAAGCTGCAGCGCGACAAGAGCGGCGAGCGCGAGAAGGAGAAGCTGCTGACGCTCCTCCGCAAGGGCGAGGAGCGGCGCGACCTGCTCGAGCGCAAGCTGGCCGACCTGCGCCAGGCCGAGCAGGCGCTGCTCGCCGACGTCGCGTCCCTGCGCAAGGCCAACGACTCCCTGCGGCGCGACCGCGAGGCCGCCGAGCGCCAGGCCGAGGACAAGCTGGCGGCCCTGCGCAAGGCCAAGGACGACGAGCTGGCCAAGCTCAGGAAGGAGCTCCAGAAGCGCAGGGACAAGATCGCCGCGCTCGAGCGCGACGCGGAGGACCGCCAGAAGGCCGTCGCCCTGCGCGACATGGAGTCGCGCGGCCGCGAGAAGGAGATGCGCGAGCTGGCCGACCAGCTGGCGCGCGAGCGGGACGCCTACCAGGCACTCGCCCGGGAGAAGAGCCAGCGCGAGCGCGAGATCGCCGAACGCGAGGAGGAGATCGAGCGGCTCAAGGCCGACGCCGTCCGCACCGCCGCCGAGCGCGAGGCACTCGTTCGCGATCACCGCAAGGCCGTCGACCGACTCAACCGGTTCGCTTTCGCTCTTTATCTTTTCGTTCTTCCCTCCTCTCTCTCCCCCCCCCTCTTGAATTGTTGCTCATCCGAACGATGTCTCTCGCAGGGATATGAGGAGGAGCGAGAAGAGGAGGAAGCAGAAGAAGAGGGAGATGGAGCAGTACGTGGAGGACAGCGAGAAGCGGGAGGAGGACATGCGCATGGAGCTGGGCGACCTGTTGGGCAAGCTCGAGGCCGTGAAGGCCAGCCTCGCCGAAACCGAGGAGCTGAAGCGGAAATCGGAGGAGAGCTTCCTCGACGAACTCGCCCAGAAGGAAGAGGTCCGTTCGCTGTCTCTCCTTTCTTCCCTTTCAAAAAAAAAATAAAATAAAATATAAAATCAAATCAAATCAAATCAAAATAAAACAAAAAACTATATCGTAACCAAAATAAATTGCAGGAAATTCGAGCACTGACGGCGGCGAATGCGGCACGAAGCAAAGAATTAAGCGACGCGCGGTTCGAGATGGACGTGCTGGCGCGCGAGCGGGACGAGAAGGAGCGGCGCATCAGTGAGCTCGGGGAGGAGATGGCGTCGATGCGCGAGGGCTCCCTACAGCAGGAGCTCGAGCAGCGCCTCGCCGCCAAGCGCGAGGAATGCGAGGAACGCGCGCGCGAGGTCGAGAGCCTGCGGCGCGAGCTGGAGGAGGCCAAGGCGAGGCGCGAGGAGCTGCTGGAGGAGCGCGAGGCGCGCACTCTGCAGATGGACAAGATGAGCGCGATCATCGAGCGGCTCGAGGAGGCCAATCAGGCGCTCGACGCCCGATTGGTCGCGGTGACGCGCCTCAATCAGGAGCACGAGGAGTGGCTGCGCGAGGCGCGCGACCTGCTCGACAAGGAGCGCGAGGAGACCGCCGCGCTCAGGACGACCTGCGCGCAGCTCACCGAGCGCGTCGCCGAGCTCGAGCAGGAGAAGGCCGAAAGCGAGCGTCGCCTCAACGCCGACATCGAGACCATGCAGGGCACCAAGAAGGACCTCTGGGCCAAGGTTTTCCCTTCTTCTTTTCCTTCTTTTTCTTCTTCTTTTTCTTCGTTCCCAACCTGCCACTTCATCTCTACAGGTGTTGGCGCTGACGTCGGAGAAGGAGGAGAGGATGAAGGAGTGCGACCGCACCATGGCCGACCTGCAGGAGACGGCGCGGAGCCTCGGCCTGGGCGATATCCTCGACGTGCCCGGCGGGCGGCGGCCCGACGGCAAAGGGCAGCTGGAAGGCCGCGTGCGCGAATTCGCGGATCTGGTGCAGGCGCGCCTGGCGCGCGACGAGCGCGCGATGCGCGAGACGATCGAAGCGCATGAGAAGGAGGTGCGCGACCTGAAGCGCGAGGCCGCGGAGACGGTGAAAAAGTTGAAGGAAAAGAGCGAGAAATTGAGCGCCAAGTGCCAGGAACTCAAGGAACGCGAGCGCCACCTTAAGGTGCGGATCAGAGAGCTCGCGCATCAGAACGAGGGTCGCGGCAAGGAGTTGGACCGCAAGCGGGACGAGCTGGAGAAGACCATCGACATCAGCGCCGACGTCAGCCAGCGACTCCGCGAGCAGCTCGAGCGCGCCATCAAGGAGCGCGACGAGTGGAAGACTAAGGAGACGGTCGTGCGCGGCGAGCTCAAGGAGGAGAAGACGCTGCACGACGTAAAGAAGAAGGAGCTCGCCAAGAAGACCGACGAACTGAATCTGCTTAAGAAGGTTCGTATATGTCTCTCTCTGTGTGTGTGTGTATGTGCGTCCGTGCGTGCGTTGAATTCCATTCTTTACATACCATCAGTTCATCAATTTCTTCCGTTGGCATTTTTTGGGGGGGGAGCAGGAGAGCGAAGAGCGGAACAAGATGACGCAGGCGCGCATCGACGAGCTGCAGTGGACGCTCGACCAGATGGCGCTCTCTCGCGAGGCCACCGACTTCCTGCAGAACATCAAGAAGAAGGACGAGAAGCAGAAGGCGCAGGCCGAGCACATAGTCAGCCTCCGCGAGAAGAAGAAGGCCCTGGCCAAGGCCCTCGCCACCGCCAACGCCGACCTCGTCAAGTGCGTCCGCTTTTCTCTTTGTTTTTCCACAATATTTTCCTCTCATTTCTTGGATGTATTTTTCCCCCCTCCCTATCCTATTAGAGCCGAGAATGCGTTGATGAAGAAGGAGAGGGACCATCAGGCCTACATTCAGCAGGCCGAGGAGAAGGAGAAGCATATGGCGGACCGGCTGGCCCAGCTGAGCAAGCAGAAGCGCGAGTGGCAGGACCGGAAGAAGGAGCTCAAGCGGTGGGGCAACCGCGCCGTCAAGCGCTACCGCGACAAGCAGAAGATGTACCTCAAGCGACTCAACGAACTGCGGGTCCGCTCTCTCTCCCCCCCCTGCTGTCGACAGAAAAGAAATGAAGGAGGTTAGGGGGGGAAGAAGAGGGAGGGAAGGTCACTGAATTTTCGTGTGTAATGGTGGAAATGGTACAGGAGGCGCGAATGGACAACGTGGAGCTGGCGAAGGAGATGAGAGGCAAGACGCGCGAGATCAAAGGGCTGAACAAGCAGGCGAGAGACCTTCACAGGGAGGCCGAACGGAAGGCGCAGGCCATCGAAGCCCTCGAAAGCGAGCTCGCCCGCCTGAAGGACAAGAAGAAGAACAAGGAAAAGGAAAGGGAGAAGGAGAAGGAGAAGGAGAAAGAGAAAGAGAAAGAGAAAGAGAAAGAGAAAGAGAAAGAGGAGAAGGAAAAGGACAAGGACGCGGAGTCTGGAGGAGGGTAGCGTATTATGCCACATTTCGTGGAGTTTTCGTGACCGTGGACATTGGGATTGACATGGGGTTGTTCGGACCAGGGACGAATCGGAAGGCGGGGCTCGTACGACGGCGCGGCGATTCGGCCTCAATCTGGCCGCCAAGTTGGAGAACAGCGCCATCCGCTTCTCCCTCTCGCCGCGCGGCGCGGCGCGCTCTTCCTCCGCGCGGCCGCAGGACGGCGCCGCGGCCCCGAGCGGCAGCGGCAGCGGCAGCCATCCGGCCATTGCCAAGGCGCAGCGTCGGCGAAGCGCGAGCTTCGATAAGGCCGCTATCCCGGCGACGCCGTTGGCGACATTGTCCGCGCGCCACCCGTGCGTGTCGTCGGATGACTCCGATTTGTCGCCCCGCGGCGGCCGGCACTCGGAAGGCGACAGCGAAACCGGGTCGGGCGGGAAGAAGGAAGGGTCTAAAGTCTATTGGCGGGACGACGTCAGGGACGACCTATCGCATAATACCGACGAGGATGACGCCGATCTCCGCACGATCTCCGAAGCCGACACCGACAGCGAGGACGACACAGCCGGCAGCAGCTGCGGCGGCGGCGGCTCGGCGGCGCCCGACGACGTGCCGGAGGACGACGCCAAGTCGGCGGCGGAAGAGCAGGGCGGCGGCAGTGGCAGCGTCAGTCTGGCGTCCGGAGGCAGCGGCCTGGCATCGGGCGGCAGTGGCGTGCGTATCAAGCTCAACTCCTCATCTTCGGGCACCTCTCCTTCGCGCCCCGCCGTCGGTAATGTCAACTCTCGCCCGTTTGCTGAGAGCAGAGATATCCTATATACTTACTTCATGTCTTCCTTACCCTCTATCTACATTGGTCAGACCCGAAGGGGAAGAAGCGGGGCTCTCGCATGTACAGGATGATGCTGCAGCGCAAGTCCACCGGCAAGTCCAACCGCAACCTCGTCTCGCTCTTCCTCGACGAGTTTACTCGCCACACCCGCGAGCTGGCCGCGGGCGAGAAAGCCCAGCTAAGCTTCCTCGCCGACGTGCTCGACGTACGTCGTTCACCTTCCTCTCCCCCCCCCCCAAAAGCGCGAGTGGTTGGGTGGCTGACGTGACCGGTACGCGGGACGGGGGACAGGCGCTGCCGAAGAAGCTGAAGGGGAGCAAGGGCGGGTCACGCATCGAGACGCTGCCCGCGCACACCGTGGATCGGATATTCGGACCCCTCGAGGCCCTCGTGCCGCTACACGAACGCATCCTCGCCGTCATCCAAAAGGACAAGGAAAAAGAAAAAGAAAGTGAAAGTGAAAAAGAAAAAGAAAAAGAAAAAGAAAAAGATGAGGAAAAAGGAAGAGTAGAGGGGGGAGGAGTGGGTGAAGAGGAGGTGTCGGCCAAGCGGGAGGCCAAGTCGGACGTGCAGAGCATATGGAAGGAGATAGGCGAGCGGGTGAAGGACTACAAGCAGTATATCTCCGAGTGCGGACCGGCCCTGTACGAGCTCAAGCGCGCCCTGGCCAACAACCCCGCCTTCGCCTCCTTCTGCGCCAACAGCGAATCCCTGTCGAAGGTGCGTTGCTCTATTTTCTCGCTCTTTCTCTTTCCATTCCCCTGATTGGAGCGAAAATTATATCAGCTTATGAAGGGAACCAACCACGCGGACGTCATGTCCCTCTTGCTCGCCCCCGTGCACCGGCTCACCCAATACCGACTCGCCCTCAAGGTAACCATCAATATTCAAATATATATATATATATAATATATAATATATAATATATAAAAATCATTCATATCATATAACCTCGTCTGTTTCTATTTTATTTTATTTTATTTTATTTTATTTTTCAGGAGTGGATGTCGTACATCGGCGATACGGCGAGCGGATACGAAGAGCTGTCGAGCATCCTCATCAAGATATCGGGGGTGGAGCAGCTCGTCTCCTCCCGCGTGTTCCAACTCCAATTCACGCACAACTCCATCTCCCGCATCCGCTCCGGAGAGGTCCGAAACAAAAAAACTACCAAAAATAAAAATAATATAAAAATAAAAATTATATATATTTATATATTTATGTTTTTTAATATATATCTATATATATTTTTAAAAAAATGGACAGATTTTGCTGGGACCGGAACGCACGCTGGTGCGTGAGGGGACGTTTACGGCGATGCGGGGCAAGAAGGCGGCGACGGTGCACTTGTTCCTCTTCAACGACCTCCTGGTCGAGGCCGACGAGGAGAGGGCCGAACCGTCGAAGCGGCTCACCATCAAGATATGGGAGAAGGACAGTTCCACTGCAACCAAGCCTGGAGCGCCGGACCTGATGCTGCGGCGGACAATCGATCTGTCCGACGGCGTGCAGGTGACGCCGATCGCCGACACACGGAGGGAGAAGCACGGGATCAAGATTGGCGCGGGAGGAAGCGGAAGGGATGAGGAGGCGGAAAGGTCGTCATCATCATCATCATCATCATCGTCGTCGTCGTCGTCACCATCATCATCATCATCATCGGGCGACGCTTCGAAGGACAAGATCGAGAACACTTCCGCTTCCATCACCGTCTACGCTCGAACAGAGGCCGAGAAGGTAAGGAATAATTAATGGAGAGAGGAATTAACAGATGCGCTGACAGGTTTTTTT
>CDFF01070003.1:0-15445 GCA_000826265.1 Acanthamoeba culbertsoni
AAAAATTAAAAATAAAAAAGGAAACGCTGAAGCACACGCCGGAGGGGCATGAGGACCATGCGGACCTCGCGTCGGCGATGGCCAAGGTAAGCGAGGTTGTCGACAGAATCAACGAACGCACCCGAGTGGTCAAGTGGGTGATGGACCTCAAGGCCATCCAGAAGAAGGTCGTCTCAAGCCAGGTACGGTGTCATGATCATCGCTTTTCGGTCGAAAGGTATCACCGTCAACATGTCGGGGTGGAAGGGACTCACCCTCCCTCCCCTCTCGTCCTTCTTTTTGTCGACAACATTCAGGGTCAGCCCCTGAGCCTGGTCGAGAGGGACCGGTATCCTATCAGAGAGGGGGCGCTGCTGGGGCTGCGGTATCGGACGAAGAAGGGGAAGGAGAAGGACTGCAAGGGGGCGCCCTACTATGCGTTCCTCCTCAACGACATCTTCCTGCTGTGTCAGCCCGGCAAGGAGGCGGCAGCCGGCAAGAAGGAGCGCGGCGGCAGCCACGGCGGCGCGGGTGGACAGCCGCATCAGCAGGGCGGCGTCATGTACGTGGTCAAGGAGCACGTTGCCATGCACAAGGTTGCAGCGCGACGTGTGCTCAAGTCCGACGAAAACTCGCCGATTCAGTCGCACGCGATATCGCACCGCAGGCAAGCCCGGGAGAAGCTCCGCGAGCTGTCGCCGTCCCCCCTCTCGTCGCTCTTCGGCGCGCCGCTGTCGCCGGCGTCCCCCGCCGGCTGCGAGAACGGCCTCTCCGCCGGCAGCACGCCTCCGGTGTCGCCGCAGGCCTTCGTGGCGAACCAGTTCGAGCTCGTGCTGGGCGGCAGCCACAGCCACCACTTCAAGATATACCGCTTCCAGACGCACTCCAAGGTCGACACCGACCTCTGGCTGCGCGACATCGACCGCGCCCGCAGCGAGCACGCGCTTGCGCTCGAGCGACAGCGCGAGCAGGACAGGCTCGACCTCTGCGCCCTCAACACGCCGCGGACGGCCAGCAGCCCGGCCATTCGCACCGCCGCGTCGTCGCCGCGGCCGCCAGGCTTGTCGGGCGATGGCGCCGGCTCCTCATCGGGCATCCCGCGATCGTCGTCATCATCACACATTCCGACGCGGCAGCCTCGGGTGGACGTCACCCTCTCCGAAGCCAACAACGATAGCGACGACCGGGTCAGCTTGAGCTCCAGCTCGGTGGTCAGTCTGTCCTCGTCTTTGTCCTCGTCCTCTTCGTCCCGCTTCTCGTCATCGGGAGCGCAGCTGGCCAGCTCGCCGTCCTCACCGCTGGCGTCCTCGAAGTCGGCCACCTCGGAACCAGACGCGACGTTGACTGCGCCGCCGCCGCCGCCTCCGCCGCCGGCGCCGTCCAAGCCGGGCTCGATTTCGCGTTCGTTCTTCCAGAAGCACCGCCGGCGGAAGTCGAACGTGAACGAGGTCTTTGCGGCGGCGGCAGCGTCGCCTCCCCAGTCGTCATCTTTGCCGTCCTCTGGGAATGCCGAAGCTTCGGCAGCCCAGACGGCAGCGCTGGAGACCGAGATCAAGGAGCTGAAGCTGAAGCTGCAGGAGACCGAACGCAAGCTGAGGGTGGCCGAGCTGCGCATCACCGACCTGTCGCACGACAACTCGGAGCTCAAGAAGCGCCTGAGCGCGTACGAGAAGCTGAGCGGCAGCTCAGGCTCCGTCCGGGTCTCCCCGCGTGAGAACGCGGGCGATGGGGCGAAGCAAGGCCCCAAGGGGGGCGGTGTGAAGCGCTTCATTCCAGGTCGCAGGAATGGCGGACACTGATGATAATTGATGTATTTTTTCCCTTTGTTTTCTGCCCCATCTGGTTGGAAGGCACATTGCAATCTGTTCAATATGTAGTGGTGTCAAGAGGGCATTGTTGTTGTTATTGTTAACATTGGCGTTGTTATTGTTGTTGTTTTTGTAATCCGAACCAGCTCACGCTTTGTGCAGGCAATCTGCAGGGCGTTGGGATAAAATTACTTCGTCATGAAAGCAAAACGGCTCTCCTCTACACCATTTGCTCGCCTCAATATCAAAAAGTAAGATACAAATACCAAAAAAATAGACTAAATTTTCCCAGCAGCCTTGTTTTTTACTGCAGCTAGTGTCCCATTACACCAATTCACTCATTGTTGCAGCCGCGATGATGAAGAGAGTGAAATGCCATTTCAGATTCAGACCGTCGAGTAGGCCTTGATGCCTCCTTGCTGCGGGTAGTGGTGATGGAAGAGGACTTGCGATTGGCCGGCGATGATGTAGCCCTGGTGGCCACGCCTGCGGAAGCAGAAGCAGAAGACCGCAAGGGCCAACATACCCAGCAGGCAGAAGAAGCCCAGCATTGATGCTATGGCCACACCGATGATGGCCCCGATGCTCCACGCGAGATCGTTTACAGCCTGGGATGATGCAGGGGTTAGGGTTTGATTGCGACAGGGATTTAAAAAAAAAAAAAGGCAATGCCCATCCTCCTCTTTTTCCGCTCCCGTGAGAGGGCAACTTACGTCAGGGCATATGAGGTTGTTATAAGACGAAGTGCAACCGCAGTTGCCCGTGGGGCAGTAAAAGCAAGAGCCCACGCCGTCACTGTCTCCGCACCAACCACAATCCAGGTCGGTCGCCTTTGACGAACAACAGTTCTCTTCTGGTTAGTTCGGCGTAGCAACCTTGGAGAGACGTACGAGCGGAATATATTACCAAGCATGCCGAGCAGTTTGGCTGGATTGAGCACGTTGCTTTGGTGGAGGGACTATTCTGCGAGCCCTCGTCGGCAAGCACTACCTTTGAGGGCCAAAGAAGCAAGCACGCCACAAACACCAGGAAGAGCCCAAAATAGATGTGACCCTGTGACCCCATGCTATCAAGGGAAGTATGATTATTCCCTTGATTTCCTTCTTTTTCTCTGCTGAAACGGAACGGCGATATTGGCTGTGCGATATTGTTGGGAACATTCGCACTTCCAAACGATGGGACGAACAGGGCAGGTGGAAGGAGTTTACGAGAAAGCCGGGGAAAGCCAAAACTAATGGCTTTTTGAGGATCTGAGTCCACTATCCTTTTGTGCCTTCAATGAGGGTTAATACACTCTTTCGTTGACCCCAACCCTAGTATAAAGACATTAGCCTTGCTAGCGTACGCTATCCAGGATCAGCAAATGAAGCAATGGAATTCCATTGTGCTGTAACCTGTAGCTTGACAGTTTCTGTTTGGCTTATTCCTCTTTGTTTTCTCCAGATATTTTTGTTTACACTTAACCAATCAACTCTCTGTGGGTTCTTTCTTCTCGTCTTTGCTTGCTTGTTAAGTGGGTGCGTTTCCACTTATGTTCATTGCCCTTCGTCGCCTGGCCAACATCTTCTCGCGCCTTTCCCACCTCTCCCGGTACCGTAAGTAAAGAAGGTGTCAAGGCCGCTTTCCGCCTTCAAGCTGCCGATCGCCGGTATGGTTGTTGTCCTTCAGTTTAGAGCCAGGACTGCTGAGGGAGCTCTCCTTCTCCAACTCCTGTTCCGGTTGCTGCTTTCGATCTGTTCGAAAGCAAGAAGTAGCAGAGAGTGTCTGATAGGGCGGTCTCTTACGATTGTTCGTTGGAGGAACAGCGATTGGAGAGGTGCGCTGCTCATGAGGGAGGAAGGCACCCGGGAACGGCAGTTTGAATACAGTTTATTCCCACCTTTGTTTCTGGGATCGCTTTCATCACGGCTCCATGACCTCACTGCCCTCGTGGGCGATTCCACTGTGGTCCTTTAACTTTGTGTGGAATTGAACATGACCACCGCACCGTCTTCAACACAGACATCAGTCAGGCCTCTGTACTCTTCCGCTCCACCATCATTACCTTCCTCAACACCGTCTGTCTCACCAACAGCAACGACGATAAAACGACGTTAAACTAGTTAGGGGCCTAAGTTAACCCAGGTTCTGCCAGGCTCTCCTCTCGTGTTATGTCGAACATGAGAGATTATAATTAATAAACACAAGTTTTTGTAGACACTAGTTTTAATCGGTAACCAAGCAAAAGAAACGAACAAACATAAACAGGTGAAGGTGCAGGAACTCTACTTGCATTGCGAGGTGAGTTCTATCCTTTTCTTTAACGTGTTACTTTCAAGAGACCAGCATTATTTCTCCTTCCCTTAGAGGGGGGGCTGCTCGCTTTTTTATTATTATTATTATTATTTTTTCCCGGTTATTGCAGTTCACACAACGAAAGTGAAAGAAACAGAGGGTGGGAAAGGGGAACGTGGAGGAAAGGAGCAACCACTCCCTCATGCCCTTTCTATATTAGTTATAGACCTTTAAATCCGGAGGTATATTTATTAAATCTACAACTTGACTTTCAGGTGCGTCGACAACACCTGACCTGCTGAGTGGGTGACGCGTCGGCAATGGACGGCGAAGAGCAGCTCACCAATGCGCCACCGCATGCCCAGCCTCCTCCGGCTGAGACCTCTGCACCGGAGCCGCACGCAGAGTCGGAGGGAAAGCCGACAGACTGCCACGAGGGGGAGTCTTCCACCTCCCTCCCCTCTCCTCCTTCTACATCCGCGTTTCGGTCGCCTCAGTCTTCCCCTCCGGCTCGGGAAGGCCTCAGTAACGATGGTGGCAAGTCGGCCAAAGAAAACGGAGAGGGCGACGACTTGAGCAACGCTCAAAAGAGCGAAAGCGAGAAGAACGAAACGGCTGCAGACAGGGGGGGATCCGTCGACCAACAGAAGAAGACGCACGCTTCTTCGCGGCCGACCATCGGTGGCGGAGGAGGAAGGCCTGCAATACATCTCCCCTTGCGAGTCTCCAGCCTCGAGGCCATCTCGCAGGCCTCCGCGACGCGACGCGAGGAGTGGCTGAAGAAGGAGGAAGAGGAGAAGCAGAGACAGCTGCACCCGCACCCCCCGCCCCTCCTCTCGCCCCGCAACCGCGAATGGGAGGAACGCGTGAACAGCGCACGCGGCGCCCCGTCGTCATCGGCGGCGTCCCTGTTGTTGTCTGCCACCGCCGGCACGACGCTGTCCAATAAGCCGTCGTCGCTGTCGACAGCAATCGGCGCTCTGACCAACCGGGCGGCAGGGCCTCCGAACGCCGGGCCGGCGGCGGCGGGCAGTGACGGGCAAAGCGAGCGGCTGGCGAAGGAGTGGGAGCGTCGCCTTGAAGAGGTGGCCGAGCTGAAGCGGGACAAGGAGTTCCTGCGTTCGGAGATGGAGCGGATCACGATCGCGCTCAACGTGACCAAGCGGCAGAAGGAGTGGCGCGAAAAGGAGATGGGCGTGGTCAAGGAGCGGCTCACGGAGCGCGAGGGCGCGCTCAAGCGGAAGGAGATCGAGCTCGACATCGTCAAGCGGCAGCTGGAGGACCGGGATGCGCGCCTGCGCGCCAAGGAGGGCGAGCTGGCCAAGCTCCAGGGCGAGCGGCGCGAGGAGCGCGAGCTGTGGCAGGTGCGCGAGCAGCAGCTCACCGAGCGGCTGCGCGATCACGAGCGCGCCGTGGAGGGCGTCAAGGAGGAGGCCAGCGGGCGCGCGCGCGAGGTGGACGAGAAGAACGAGGACCTCGAGCGGATGCGCCAGCTGCTGATGGACCACATCCAGCAGCTCGGCGCGGCGCAAGAGGCCAATCACGCGCTGGCCTCGCAGCTGGACTCCCACCACCAATCACAGGCACGCCTCCTTCCTCCTCACCATCCGCCAGCCCACATTTCACACATGTTTGCTGTCGACATTTCATGAAATTCACGCTCACATAGCTGGAATACTTACAGTAAGCCATGATACTTACTTATCTATATACACGTTTCCAATCCCTTTCAGGAGCGACTGCAGAGAGAGAAGAAGGAATTGGAAGAGCGACTGGGCGAGAAGAAGTCGAAGCTGAAGCAGATGAAGGAGTCACTGGCGGAGAAGGAACGCGAGGCGGAGGAGGCCAGGGCCAGTCTCGACGCGCAGGAGGCGGCCAGCGAGACCCAGGAGCAGCTCGAGGAGGCACTCGGCAGGGAGAAGCGACTGGAGCTGGAGATGGAGGAGAAGGCTGAGCGCATGCGCGCGCTCCGTAAAGCCCTCGATGAGCGCGCCGTGGAGGTGGATCAGCTGAAGCGCGAGCGCGCCGCGCTGGAGGAACAGGCGGCGCGCGATTTGCAGCTTAAGGAGGCGGAAGTGCAGACGCTGCGTACGGAGCTCAGTGCGCGCGAGGAGACCGCGCGCCAATTCGAGGCACGCATGGCCAGCATGGAGCGCGAGCGCGAACTCGAGCGCCGCGCGGAAGAATTGAGACGACAGGGCGAGCTGGACGCCATCGAGCGCACCATCGCCAAGTGGATGGAGGAGATGCGCTCCATCCACCTCGAGACCGAGAGCGCCAAAGAGGAGCTGGCCAAGGCCACCGAAGCCGCCGCCGGCTGGCGCGGCGAGGCCGATCTGCACAAGCGGCGCGCGGACGAGGCCGAGGCTCGGTGTCGCCGGGCGGAGGAACGCGTGATGGCGGCGGGACTCGAACTCGCGACCGCCCGATCGGAGCTCGAGCGCGCGCGAGAGGCGGAGAAGGAGCTGAGCGAGCGCGCCGCGCTTCTCGCCGCCGATGTCGAGGAGCGCGAGAAGCGGCTCGAGAAGGTCAAATCGAAGGCAAACGCTAAAGAGCGCGCGCTGACCGACAAGCTCGATAGCCTGGCCGACGTCAAGAAGGACCTCCAGCGTGTTGAGAAAAAGCTCAAGAAAAAGATCAAGAAAATCTCCAGCCTCGAGCAGCAGTGTCAGGAGAAGGACGCCCGCGCCGAGGAACTCGCAAACCAGCTGCAAGAGGCCAAACGTGCAGTTCTCGAGCACGAAAAGAAACTCCGGGAGCGGAGTTATGAGGAGAGCAAGCAGAGCGCCGATTCGTCCAAGGAGCTTGCCCGGCGTGAGAAGGAGCGGCGCGAGCTCGTTGCGCTGCTGCAAGAGCGCGAACTTGCGCTCCGCGCGCGCGAGCAGGAGCTGCAGGAGGAGCGCATTCGCGCGCGCAATCGCGAGGAGGAGGCCGAGCTCAAGCGCGAGGAGGCGCGCACGCACGAGGAGAGGTGGCGCGCGATGAAGCGCGAGAACAAGGCGCTCCGCAAGCGCGTGCAGAACCTGCGCGAGCAGCTCGAGGACCAGTCTCTCCTTCGTCAGCAGCAGCCACAGCAGCAGCAGCAGGTGGCCATGCCTCAGCTGCTCATCGGTCCCGAGGGCGTCGTCGACGTCAACACGAGCGACAGCGAGAGCGAGCAGGGGGCGGCCACCCCCACCACGAACCCGCGCGCCGCGGCGCTCTCGACACCCGAGTCCGAGACTCCGGCGGCGACGGCCGATTCGTCGCCTATGACTCCGCGTGTTCCGGTGCGTTTTTTCTTCCCTGAATTTTCGATGCATAGGCCTGTGTTGTACTCAACATCTTCTCTCTATTCTCTCTATAGGAGATTTCGCCAATGGCCTCCCCTTCAGTGGCCGGCATCGGTAGGAGCGAAACTCTTTTTTTTTTTCACTCATCTTTTCTTCTCATCTCTGGTGACTCATTGGTGTGTATTGACGGTGATCAGGTTCGTCCTCATCGTCCGCAACAAAGGTGTCGCCCGCGGAGAAGCGCGCTATAAAACGGCAGCGTGTGATTGCGGAGATCGTTTCCACCGAAGCCACCTACGTTTCCATTCTCCAAACCGTTGTCGACGTATTTCTTCTTGCTTAACACCTCTTTTTCTTTTTTTCTCTTTCTTTTTTTCTCCCTTCTTGTTGGACTGACGCAAGAAATATCGCTTGCGTTTTCCTTTTTTTCCCTTCTTCTTCTTCTTCTTCTTCTTCTTCGCACTACATCAGGTATTCCTGATTCCCCTGCGAGGCCCGCAGAGTGGCTTGCTGCCATTGGCCACCACCGAGCGCATCTTTGCAGGGGTGGAGACGCTCCTGCCCTATCACCAGCGTCTGCTGGCCGAGCTGCAGCAGGCTCAGCAGCGCGAGACCGAGCGGCTCCAGCAGCTCAAGACCAAGGAAACTTCCGGCGAATCTACCACCGGCAGCCCTGTTGCATTGCAACAGGCCACCACCGGCGAAGCCGAGTCCGACTCTCAGACGGGCGACGCCGCCGGTGCCGACGACGAGAAGGAGAAGGAGGAGGAGGAGGAGGAGAAGGAGGAGGCCAAGCGGGGCGTGGGGGATGTGTTCCTGGAGATGGGCGACGGGCTGATGGTCTACACGCACTACGTCAACAACTACGGGGCGGCGCTACTCGAGATACGCAAGGCGCTCACGCACTACGCGGCCTTCAGCGCGTACGCGACGAGCGAGCCGGTGATGCGGGCGACGCGCAACATGGACATCCCGGGCCTGCTGATCACGCCCATCCAGCGCATCCCGCGATACAGGCTGCTGCTGAAGGAGCTGCTGGACAGCACGGAGAAGGACGGCGCCGCCGAGAGCGACTACGAGCAGATCGACCTGGCCTTCAACAAGATCTGCAACATCGCCAAGAGTGTCGACACCCGCGCGGCGCAGCACGAGGACACCCAGCGCGCCTTCCGGCGGCTGATCGGCGCGGAGGAGTGGCACGAGTCCGACCGCATCCTCCTGAAGCAGGCCGTCTTCTCCGGGCGGCCGTCCAAGCGCGGCGGCGGCGGCGGCGGTGCCGGCGGTGCCGGAGTCGGCGGCGCGCCGGTGCACGTCTACCTGTTCAACGACGTCATCATGGAGGTCAAGCCCATCGGCGAGCGCCGCCTGAAGAAGATGCTGGGCAAGCAGGGCAAGTCGAGCGCCAAGTCCGAGGGCCTCTTCCCGGGCGAGAAGGAAGTGGTGCGCGACCTGGAGCTGGACCGCGTCTTCGACCTGCGCGAGGTCGAGGTCGTGCCGCTGCCCGTGGACGCGTCCTCCGCGCAGCGCAAGGGCGGTCAGGCGGCGGCGGCGGGCTACGGGTTCCGGATCGTGTCGCTGAGCCGGGAGGGGGAGAAGGAGCAGGCCCTGTCGGTGTTCGCGCATCGGGAGGAGGAGAGGACCGAGTGGATCAACGCGATCTACGAGGCCAAGAACGCGCTGCTGGCGGGGGAGGACGAGGAGGAGCGGGAGCACAAGCTGCGGGAGGCCAAGGGCGAGGTGGAGACCCTGAAGGAGCGGATGGTGAAGAAGGAGGACCTGGTGAGGCGCATCGAGGAGAAGCTGTTCGTGGAGGTCAAGGAGCGGAACGAGCGCGAGACGCAGCTGCGCGAGCGAGAGCGCGAGCTGTGGCGGCGCGGGGAGGAGGTCGAGGCGCTCAAGCGCGAGCTGCGGCGGATGGAGGCCAAGGCCGAGCGCACGGAGAAGGAGAAGCGCGAGGCCGAGGAAGAGCTGGAGCGGCGCGACGAGGAGCTCAACGCGCGGCAGGACGAGCTGGCCGAGACGCGCCGGCGCGCCGAGGCGGCCGAGCGGCTGGCGCGCGAGCGCGCTGAGGACCTGACCAAGCTGCAGGCCGAGCTGGCGGCGGCGCAGGAGCAGAAGCGCCGCGAGATCCGGAGCGCGCTGGAGGAGGAGCGCAAGCTGCAGGAGGAGATCGAGAAGCTGCAGCGCGACAAGAGCGGCGAGCGCGAGAAGGAGAAGCTGCTGACGCTCCTCCGCAAGGGCGAGGAGCGGCGCGACCTGCTCGAGCGCAAGCTGGCCGACCTGCGCCAGGCCGAGCAGGCGCTGCTCGCCGACGTCGCGTCCCTGCGCAAGGCCAACGACTCCCTGCGGCGCGACCGCGAGGCCGCCGAGCGCCAGGCCGAGGACAAGCTGGCGGCCCTGCGCAAGGCCAAGGACGACGAGCTGGCCAAGCTCAGGAAGGAGCTCCAGAAGCGCAGGGACAAGATCGCCGCGCTCGAGCGCGACGCGGAGGACCGCCAGAAGGCCGTCGCCCTGCGCGACATGGAGTCGCGCGGCCGCGAGAAGGAGATGCGCGAGCTGGCCGACCAGCTGGCGCGCGAGCGGGACGCCTACCAGGCACTCGCCCGGGAGAAGAGCCAGCGCGAGCGCGAGATCGCCGAACGCGAGGAGGAGATCGAGCGGCTCAAGGCCGACGCCGTCCGCACCGCCGCCGAGCGCGAGGCACTCGTTCGCGATCACCGCAAGGCCGTCGACCGACTCAACCGGTTCGCTTTCGCTCTTTATCTTTTCGTTCTTCCCTCCTCTCTCTCCCCCCCCCTCTTGAATTGTTGCTCATCCGAACGATGTCTCTCGCAGGGATATGAGGAGGAGCGAGAAGAGGAGGAAGCAGAAGAAGAGGGAGATGGAGCAGTACGTGGAGGACAGCGAGAAGCGGGAGGAGGACATGCGCATGGAGCTGGGCGACCTGTTGGGCAAGCTCGAGGCCGTGAAGGCCAGCCTCGCCGAAACCGAGGAGCTGAAGCGGAAATCGGAGGAGAGCTTCCTCGACGAACTCGCCCAGAAGGAAGAGGTCCGTTCGCTGTCTCTCCTTTCTTCCCTTTCAAAAAAAAAATAAAATAAAATATAAAATCAAATCAAATCAAATCAAAATAAAACAAAAAACTATATCGTAACCAAAATAAATTGCAGGAAATTCGAGCACTGACGGCGGCGAATGCGGCACGAAGCAAAGAATTAAGCGACGCGCGGTTCGAGATGGACGTGCTGGCGCGCGAGCGGGACGAGAAGGAGCGGCGCATCAGTGAGCTCGGGGAGGAGATGGCGTCGATGCGCGAGGGCTCCCTACAGCAGGAGCTCGAGCAGCGCCTCGCCGCCAAGCGCGAGGAATGCGAGGAACGCGCGCGCGAGGTCGAGAGCCTGCGGCGCGAGCTGGAGGAGGCCAAGGCGAGGCGCGAGGAGCTGCTGGAGGAGCGCGAGGCGCGCACTCTGCAGATGGACAAGATGAGCGCGATCATCGAGCGGCTCGAGGAGGCCAATCAGGCGCTCGACGCCCGATTGGTCGCGGTGACGCGCCTCAATCAGGAGCACGAGGAGTGGCTGCGCGAGGCGCGCGACCTGCTCGACAAGGAGCGCGAGGAGACCGCCGCGCTCAGGACGACCTGCGCGCAGCTCACCGAGCGCGTCGCCGAGCTCGAGCAGGAGAAGGCCGAAAGCGAGCGTCGCCTCAACGCCGACATCGAGACCATGCAGGGCACCAAGAAGGACCTCTGGGCCAAGGTTTTCCCTTCTTCTTTTCCTTCTTTTTCTTCTTCTTTTTCTTCGTTCCCAACCTGCCACTTCATCTCTACAGGTGTTGGCGCTGACGTCGGAGAAGGAGGAGAGGATGAAGGAGTGCGACCGCACCATGGCCGACCTGCAGGAGACGGCGCGGAGCCTCGGCCTGGGCGATATCCTCGACGTGCCCGGCGGGCGGCGGCCCGACGGCAAAGGGCAGCTGGAAGGCCGCGTGCGCGAATTCGCGGATCTGGTGCAGGCGCGCCTGGCGCGCGACGAGCGCGCGATGCGCGAGACGATCGAAGCGCATGAGAAGGAGGTGCGCGACCTGAAGCGCGAGGCCGCGGAGACGGTGAAAAAGTTGAAGGAAAAGAGCGAGAAATTGAGCGCCAAGTGCCAGGAACTCAAGGAACGCGAGCGCCACCTTAAGGTGCGGATCAGAGAGCTCGCGCATCAGAACGAGGGTCGCGGCAAGGAGTTGGACCGCAAGCGGGACGAGCTGGAGAAGACCATCGACATCAGCGCCGACGTCAGCCAGCGACTCCGCGAGCAGCTCGAGCGCGCCATCAAGGAGCGCGACGAGTGGAAGACTAAGGAGACGGTCGTGCGCGGCGAGCTCAAGGAGGAGAAGACGCTGCACGACGTAAAGAAGAAGGAGCTCGCCAAGAAGACCGACGAACTGAATCTGCTTAAGAAGGTTCGTATATGTCTCTCTCTGTGTGTGTGTGTATGTGCGTCCGTGCGTGCGTTGAATTCCATTCTTTACATACCATCAGTTCATCAATTTCTTCCGTTGGCATTTTTTGGGGGGGGAGCAGGAGAGCGAAGAGCGGAACAAGATGACGCAGGCGCGCATCGACGAGCTGCAGTGGACGCTCGACCAGATGGCGCTCTCTCGCGAGGCCACCGACTTCCTGCAGAACATCAAGAAGAAGGACGAGAAGCAGAAGGCGCAGGCCGAGCACATAGTCAGCCTCCGCGAGAAGAAGAAGGCCCTGGCCAAGGCCCTCGCCACCGCCAACGCCGACCTCGTCAAGTGCGTCCGCTTTTCTCTTTGTTTTTCCACAATATTTTCCTCTCATTTCTTGGATGTATTTTTCCCCCCTCCCTATCCTATTAGAGCCGAGAATGCGTTGATGAAGAAGGAGAGGGACCATCAGGCCTACATTCAGCAGGCCGAGGAGAAGGAGAAGCATATGGCGGACCGGCTGGCCCAGCTGAGCAAGCAGAAGCGCGAGTGGCAGGACCGGAAGAAGGAGCTCAAGCGGTGGGGCAACCGCGCCGTCAAGCGCTACCGCGACAAGCAGAAGATGTACCTCAAGCGACTCAACGAACTGCGGGTCCGCTCTCTCTCCCCCCCCTGCTGTCGACAGAAAAGAAATGAAGGAGGTTAGGGGGGGAAGAAGAGGGAGGGAAGGTCACTGAATTTTCGTGTGTAATGGTGGAAATGGTACAGGAGGCGCGAATGGACAACGTGGAGCTGGCGAAGGAGATGAGAGGCAAGACGCGCGAGATCAAAGGGCTGAACAAGCAGGCGAGAGACCTTCACAGGGAGGCCGAACGGAAGGCGCAGGCCATCGAAGCCCTCGAAAGCGAGCTCGCCCGCCTGAAGGACAAGAAGAAGAACAAGGAAAAGGAAAGGGAGAAGGAGAAGGAGAAGGAGAAAGAGAAAGAGAAAGAGAAAGAGAAAGAGAAAGAGAAAGAGGAGAAGGAAAAGGACAAGGACGCGGAGTCTGGAGGAGGGTAGCGTATTATGCCACATTTCGTGGAGTTTTCGTGACCGTGGACATTGGGATTGACATGGGGTTGTTCGGACCAGGGACGAATCGGAAGGCGGGGCTCGTACGACGGCGCGGCGATTCGGCCTCAATCTGGCCGCCAAGTTGGAGAACAGCGCCATCCGCTTCTCCCTCTCGCCGCGCGGCGCGGCGCGCTCTTCCTCCGCGCGGCCGCAGGACGGCGCCGCGGCCCCGAGCGGCAGCGGCAGCGGCAGCCATCCGGCCATTGCCAAGGCGCAGCGTCGGCGAAGCGCGAGCTTCGATAAGGCCGCTATCCCGGCGACGCCGTTGGCGACATTGTCCGCGCGCCACCCGTGCGTGTCGTCGGATGACTCCGATTTGTCGCCCCGCGGCGGCCGGCACTCGGAAGGCGACAGCGAAACCGGGTCGGGCGGGAAGAAGGAAGGGTCTAAAGTCTATTGGCGGGACGACGTCAGGGACGACCTATCGCATAATACCGACGAGGATGACGCCGATCTCCGCACGATCTCCGAAGCCGACACCGACAGCGAGGACGACACAGCCGGCAGCAGCTGCGGCGGCGGCGGCTCGGCGGCGCCCGACGACGTGCCGGAGGACGACGCCAAGTCGGCGGCGGAAGAGCAGGGCGGCGGCAGTGGCAGCGTCAGTCTGGCGTCCGGAGGCAGCGGCCTGGCATCGGGCGGCAGTGGCGTGCGTATCAAGCTCAACTCCTCATCTTCGGGCACCTCTCCTTCGCGCCCCGCCGTCGGTAATGTCAACTCTCGCCCGTTTGCTGAGAGCAGAGATATCCTATATACTTACTTCATGTCTTCCTTACCCTCTATCTACATTGGTCAGACCCGAAGGGGAAGAAGCGGGGCTCTCGCATGTACAGGATGATGCTGCAGCGCAAGTCCACCGGCAAGTCCAACCGCAACCTCGTCTCGCTCTTCCTCGACGAGTTTACTCGCCACACCCGCGAGCTGGCCGCGGGCGAGAAAGCCCAGCTAAGCTTCCTCGCCGACGTGCTCGACGTACGTCGTTCACCTTCCTCTCCCCCCCCCCCAAAAGCGCGAGTGGTTGGGTGGCTGACGTGACCGGTACGCGGGACGGGGGACAGGCGCTGCCGAAGAAGCTGAAGGGGAGCAAGGGCGGGTCACGCATCGAGACGCTGCCCGCGCACACCGTGGATCGGATATTCGGACCCCTCGAGGCCCTCGTGCCGCTACACGAACGCATCCTCGCCGTCATCCAAAAGGACAAGGAAAAAGAAAAAGAAAGTGAAAGTGAAAAAGAAAAAGAAAAAGAAAAAGAAAAAGATGAGGAAAAAGGAAGAGTAGAGGGGGGAGGAGTGGGTGAAGAGGAGGTGTCGGCCAAGCGGGAGGCCAAGTCGGACGTGCAGAGCATATGGAAGGAGATAGGCGAGCGGGTGAAGGACTACAAGCAGTATATCTCCGAGTGCGGACCGGCCCTGTACGAGCTCAAGCGCGCCCTGGCCAACAACCCCGCCTTCGCCTCCTTCTGCGCCAACAGCGAATCCCTGTCGAAGGTGCGTTGCTCTATTTTCTCGCTCTTTCTCTTTCCATTCCCCTGATTGGAGCGAAAATTATATCAGCTTATGAAGGGAACCAACCACGCGGACGTCATGTCCCTCTTGCTCGCCCCCGTGCACCGGCTCACCCAATACCGACTCGCCCTCAAGGTAACCATCAATATTCAAATATATATATATATATAATATATAATATATAATATATAAAAATCATTCATATCATATAACCTCGTCTGTTTCTATTTTATTTTATTTTATTTTATTTTATTTTTCAGGAGTGGATGTCGTACATCGGCGATACGGCGAGCGGATACGAAGAGCTGTCGAGCATCCTCATCAAGATATCGGGGGTGGAGCAGCTCGTCTCCTCCCGCGTGTTCCAACTCCAATTCACGCACAACTCCATCTCCCGCATCCGCTCCGGAGAGGTCCGAAACAAAAAAACTACCAAAAATAAAAATAATATAAAAATAAAAATTATATATATTTATATATTTATGTTTTTTAATATATATCTATATATATTTTTAAAAAAATGGACAGATTTTGCTGGGACCGGAACGCACGCTGGTGCGTGAGGGGACGTTTACGGCGATGCGGGGCAAGAAGGCGGCGACGGTGCACTTGTTCCTCTTCAACGACCTCCTGGTCGAGGCCGACGAGGAGAGGGCCGAACCGTCGAAGCGGCTCACCATCAAGATATGGGAGAAGGACAGTTCCACTGCAACCAAGCCTGGAGCGCCGGACCTGATGCTGCGGCGGACAATCGATCTGTCCGACGGCGTGCAGGTGACGCCGATCGCCGACACACGGAGGGAGAAGCACGGGATCAAGATTGGCGCGGGAGGAAGCGGAAGGGATGAGGAGGCGGAAAGGTCGTCATCATCATCATCATCATCATCGTCGTCGTCGTCGTCACCATCATCATCATCATCATCGGGCGACGCTTCGAAGGACAAGATCGAGAACACTTCCGCTTCCATCACCGTCTACGCTCGAACAGAGGCCGAGAAGGTAAGGAATAATTAATGGAGAGAGGAATTAACAGATGCGCTGACAGGTTTTTTT
>CDFF01070017.1:0-14277 GCA_000826265.1 Acanthamoeba culbertsoni
CTACATGACTAATCGATGCAAAGATTTGGGGTCGATCGGCAATTTTGCGCTGTGGGGTCTGAAGCGAAGCCAGGAAGGCCACTTGCTGTTGAAGAACCATCACCAGAAATGGCTGTACTCGGACAAGTCCGGCAAGCTGCACACGACACGCGGAGAGCCCTCGCAATGGGAGCTTGAGAAGCTGATCGACAAGGACGGCCTCGAGCGCAACGAATACGCCATCCGCTGCGTCGGTACCTTTCGTCCTCCACTCTCCCTCCCCCCCCCGTCGCTTTCGCTCTCTCTCCTGGCTGCCAGGCTGAGGCCTTTTGTGTCGCGGAACAGAAACCGGTAAATATGTGAGCGCGGCCAAGAGCGGACAGGTGGTGGCCGACAGGAATTCTGCCAGGTCGAAGGAGCGATGGCGCCTCACGCGAGTCACCAACATGTTCAACATATGCTCCTTTGGTGGGCACTACCTTTACTTCGGCCTCCGCGGCGATATACGATCGACTCGCGGTGCGTGGGCCTTCTTCACAAAGGCCTCCTTTTGCTCTCTTTGCTCTCTTTGCTCTCTCTCTCTCTCTCCTTAGCCTTACTTATATTTCCGTCGTCGTCCAAAGGCGTGCCGAAGGAGTTCAATACGTGGCTTATTACAGAGGAGGGCCCCAAGGGCCCTAAGGGAGAGACCGTCGTGTCGATCAAGTCGATGGACGGCCACCAGCTGCGTTACGACCATCAGGCCGGCTGTTTGGTGGCCAACGCCAGCGACGCAGCCCAGCTCTGGGCCAAGCGTCTGTCCAAGAACAACAGTACGCACTGCGCGTCTTCCAGGAAGAGATGCACGACCGTGTGACACATCTATTTTATATTTCTTTTAATTATTTTTTATTTTATTTTGCCATATTTGATCGGATAATGTGTGCAGTTTTGGGTGAGTCGTACAGTATCTATCTCTACGACCCGCCTGCGCCAACCAATCGCAAGTGGCTCGCCATTGACTCCGAAGGCAACGTTTCGCTTTCAGAAACGGTAAGTCATGATGATCTGCTTCAACGGCCGTAAGAACGACCTTGGACTGATGCGCATGGATGAACGAAAAATGTAGAAATGTCGATGGGTGGTCCATCGGTACTCGACTGTGTGGGCTCAGAAGGTGGGGGCGCTCTACGCCAAGCTCGAGCGAGTCCACGACCCAACCATCTCTGCAGAGCTCCGTCTCGGGGTGTTTGTGAGCTGATCAGGCGAGATGGACCAACCACTTTAGTAAATAATAGTGTATTAGCGATTGTGCTGCTGTCGCCAGTTGGCCAGCCACTGCTGTATCCTCGATACATTGGATTCCATGTCCTCCACAGTGTTGTTGGTGAGCTCAACCACGATCTCCTTCTTGTAACTTTCCCGAGCTTCATCAAGCACTACCTGCATGATCTCGCACTCAACGTTTTCCTGTATCTTGTTGGCTTTGTAGCTCCTACAAGGGTGGGTATGAGCAGGCCGCCAGTATGGATAAGGCACAATGCTAGGCACTCACCTGCTCACCAGTCGCGGGTAAAGCACAGTGTTGTCCGCTCGCAGAACGATCACCAGGTCGAACCACCTCTCGGGGAAGAAGTCACAAGTGTGGAAGTCGACTATATTACCTCCGCTCGTCATGGTGTCCTCCAAATCATCGCAAACCTAGTTGTCGATGTGGTTGCGTTAGAAAGAGAAGCACAAAGAATCATGGTAGAGGCCTTACCTTATCCTCATCCAAGATGTACGTGTCAAATTCCTCATCCTTTCCCTCGTGCAACGATTTCTCCTTCACCAGCTCCGTAACGTTGATGTGACGCAAACCGGTATTGGAAGCGAGAAGTTCTGAGAGTGTTGTCTTGCCTGTGCCAGGAGTGCCAGTGATTAGAATGTTGGCATCACGTTTGTTATACTCCATCTGAGTTTCCTAACTATTACAATAAAGAAAATGTCAAGAGATAATAACAAAGATTATTCCTGGAGAAAAAAAAACAAAAAGCAAGGCGAACATGGACGCAGAGGGCCGAAACCGCGACTCTTCCTTTATCGGACTGGCAAAGATAAAAACTCAGCACCAGCAACAAGTCGCCAAGTTTCAAGCATGGGCAGAAGGGGGGCATTGGCGCCAGTTCCACGTCAGCCACTATGACTGGTGGACGTTCCCCATTGACCTGCCGAGCACTAATTACGGCCTCGCCTACTCGATAGGTAGTGCTGATGTTCAGGAGCTTCTGGATGACCCTTTGTTCTTGCCACGTTACCGTAAGGGTACGGTTCCCTCCCTCCGCCATTCTGTGCCACCATAATCAACATCTGCAGGAGTGGAATTGATAGCTCTGTCTTGGGGATGGGATATAAAGAAGGAGCAGCCTGTGGCTGACCCAGGTGCTGATCAACCTGAGCCATATTGTGCATTTTAGTACTGATGGACTTAATAGGAGCCATGCAGTGTTGGCGAGGTCACGATATTCGGCTTCGTAAGGTGGGCCAATCGCTGCTCCACTTTCATCAGATGGACTTGCACTCTTCGGTTGAAAAGTACGAATAACCCGATCCGGCTACCGGCAATATTGAAGTATATCGCTATTAGGTTCATCGAATATCTAGTGAAACAAGGGGTTCGTTTTGACAGCTCGTCCACTAGAATACGTGGTAGCTGGCCATTTAAGGCAGGCCAATAAACACAGTTGTGTCTCATAAATTATCATAAATGACGGTTTTCGAATGACCAAAATCCTTTCCTCTTATTCCACGCTTCCACAAACCGCACACATGGACCATTGGTGCCTGAGAAGTAGACCCCCTAAAACCGCACAGCCCCTTGGAATAGTTATGAAATTTCAGGCGATCCGCTGCCAGTGTCCTAATATAACCTGCGCAAAGCGAAGAGTAACCGTGCAGGCAGCCGGCGTGCAGACGAAAGTTCCCTTGAGTACCTTGTCGGGAAAGCAGTTTGCTTTTAACAGTGAGTGTTATGATTTGATTTTTGAGTGCTAGTCTTCAACTGACGCGGAAATGAAGAAATTCAGCCAGAGGATTGGAGAAGGGGTGAGGATCTACAAGAAGACGGAAGAGGATGAAGATTTTATCCAACAAGAACGTCTTACTGACACCACCAGGTTGCTTGTTCTGCTGCATTGGAAACGCAGCATACTAAACAAATGGCTTTGCTGTGCAGAGACGCAACAGATAAGCTAGTTAAGTGCTTGGCCCCCAAGGCCGGCCCAAAAAACCGGGCGAAGAAGCTTGTTAAGAGTGGCGAGAAGATGCAGGAGGTAGACAAGTTCAACGTGCGCATTCATCAGCTCCTATGAGGGTTCTTCGTAACTAACGTTTTACTCTTTTGAAGTCCGTCTTTGGTAAAGGTGTGGCGTGTATCGGTGAGTCTATGAAGTCTTTGGGACACGAGCACGCCGAGTTGGTATGACACGGCGTTGCGCTCTCCCGTGAGGATATTATAGTTTGACTTGTTTGTCGATATGCAGGAAAACCGAGTGCAGATCAATACCATCAACCCCCTTAAGGCCTATCGTGACGGGCAGCTGAAGGAGGTATTGAACCTCAAGAAGAGGTATTCCCTCCTCTCCCTTTTCTCGACTTCTCAACCAACGCTCAATTCATTGAAGGTACGAGAGCAATCGTCTCGAATTCGACACCGCCAGACGAAGCTATCAATCCAAGAGCACACCCGACAATGAAGACAAGATGAATCGTGCCAAGAGTAGGTATGAAGAAGCCAGAGATGCCTACTACGAGAAGCTACAACATAGCCAGGACGACGACCAAGAGCATGTAGAACATCTCAAGGCGTACGCTCGTGCAATGGTGCGTCGTCTTAACCTGCTGAAGCAGCTCACAAGCCTCTAGCCTGCTAATGCTTGCGTCAACCTGTTGCAGATTGAATACCACCGCAAGTGCATGGAGATCTTCCAGGCGACCGAGAAGGAGCTTGACATACTCGTGGCATCTCCTACCCGCCATTCGTCTTCATCCTCTCGCAAGAACTCCTTCTCTTCCTCTGTTGAGGTACTGCAATTACAGCCTGTCACCTTCATTCCGTGGTCAACTGTCTAATCCTGCCTCGTATCATAGAATCACGCAGCACCAGGACCCGCTGGTTCCGCGGCTCCCATGTACCAACAGAGGCCAGCCTGTACGCACAATATCCCTCCTTGTCGTCGTCCAACTCACGCAGTGCACTTATCCTCACTTATGTGGGGTGGACAGCCACAACGATGGGACAACCCTACCAGCAGCACCCGCCGCCGCAGCAGTGTGCACAGCCGATACCGCAACATGGGGCTGTACCTCCCGCGATGCCGCCGCGGTCGCTGCAGCAGCCTTTGGGACCGAGCGTGCGGCCGGTCGTGGGTACAGGCCATCTGCAGCAGCCAGTGGTCCCACGAGGCGTCGACCAGCCCGCCCTTCCAGGGCGGCCTCGTGGGCTGAGCAACGGGCCTAGGCCCATCGAGCGTTGCCGAGCACTCTATGACTACGATCCTGTGGAGGTGCCTAATGGTCTCAGCATCAGAGGAGGTGCGCTAATTGTTTATTCGTCCCTTTGGTCAGATTGCCTACGCAAGAAGCTGACGAGCATTGCAATATTTCGGTTGGTCAGGTGACGTAATAACCGTACTCACTAAGACACCATCGGGCTGGTGGGAAGGCGAACTTCGCGGACAGACAGGGTTCTTCCCGTCCAACTACGTACAGCCGATGTAGATTTCCCAGAATCATGGATGAATTGCCCACCGTGGCACATGTTCTGCCGTTACACAGAGGTTGGCCCCGCGGCGCTTTCGCACCTATGGAAAATTAATACGGTGATTGGGATTAAGTAAAAGACAGTGTCAACCGCTGATTGGAGCAAATGGAAATATCTTGTGGTACACGTGGCAGGAGAAACCAGCGACTTCCAATTTCCTAGAACAACCACAGCCGGAGGGAGATTTGGAAAAAATAATGCCCGGTGCACGGGATTGGCGGCAGATAAAATGAGTAGAAACAACTGGCGGCCGTCAAGCGGGAAGCGGTCCGCTTGGGTAGCTCACAAAGACTTTCCTCCTCCACCTGAAGGAGCCATGCAGACATCTATCCTCTCTGGTTCCAAGCGAAAGGTGTCTCGAGTGAAAGGAGAGGATGCAAAACGCCAGTTACTCGAAGAGGAGGAGGAGGAGGAGGAGGACGATTCATGGTCTCAAAGCGATAAGGATGCCAACAGCGACGAGGAGGAGGAGGAGTACGAAGAACACGATGAGAACCAAGACCAATCTATAGGAGATGACCCTGTTACCCTGAGCGACGTAGAGGCAGGCAAGCAAGACATCGGCGGCCAACAGAAGAAGCTTCAACGAAAAACAAAGAAGAAGCTGGAGCGAGAGCGGACAGTGGGGATCATCCTCAAGTGGTACGTAATGTGGCTTTCGGGTTACCCTTCCCTTTTTCCCTTTGTAGGCACAGGAAAGTATGACACAAATCACAGGCTGCAAGAGACCTACGAAGAGAAACAAGGCAAGACTATAGGTCGTTATCAGGTCTATGAAGACTACCTCGAGTTCTGCGTACAGAACGGACACCGACCCACCAACAACGCTGCCCTGGGCAAAATCTTTAAGGTTTGCTCAAGCCACGTGGTGTGAACTACGGGCACATTTTCCTAATCCCGTCTTGCTTTTGTTACTTGCCGTTCCCTCGGCTGGCTTTAGCGAGTTTTCCCGAATGTCGGCTGGCGCAGGTTGGGCAAACGAGGGGAGAGCAAGATGCATTACGCAAATATACGCAAACGACGAAGAGCAACCAAATCAGAAGAGTGCAAGCTGCAACAAGAACCCATCGTCCTTGACCAGGAAGCAAAACAAACCGAGAAGGAAGAAGAGGATGAGCTCGTTCCTCTTGTTGATGACTTACCGGCTCTGCCGGAAGAGGGCGATTTTGGAGGGGAGCCCAACTCAATCGTCTCTGTGGGACATCACCGCCGTAGTCGTGACTTCCCTTGCGCTCGTTTGTCGACCGCCACCTCACACTTGAATTTGATGAATACCATCCGTTTCTATCGGTACTCTCAACTGCCCTTTCTGGCTTCTGCTGACGTTCTAACAGCCCACATACAACAGAGACCGGTTCCGGAAGATGTCGTGGTCGCTAACGCCACTCAATCCGTTGAGCCTCAAAATGCGCCTGTTAGACTACTTGTTCTCTACTGAGGAGGGAAGATCGGAACATACTTCGCTATCGCTTTCTGCTTGTGTGATGATTAGCACGGGTACGAACCTCCCCCTTCATGCCGTGGGTCGGAGACTCGAATAACATGTACTTGTTACAGCGAGTTTGGGGGTTGGGCACTACGAGGTCGCAGAGGAATACTACCACAAAGTGCATTTTCACCACTTCCCTCTCTTGCGCCCAGGTCTGACACTTGTGCTTCCTGAAGGCAAGGGAACATCTTGGCTACGTGTTTGACTCGTCTGACTTTGACGTGGCGAGCGCCCTCGTGCCGCTGTCGTGGCTGTCTTCACTCTTAGCTGCGTCGCCCGAGGAAGGTTTGTGGCCTTTCTTCATCCCACGTCAAGCTTGAAAACGCAGGAGGCCTGACACTATCTTTCTGGGTGTGATGTGTCCTCAATGAAAGGACGCAACCGGCAAGTCTACTTTTGCACCTTAGGAAAAAACATTTGCGAGCAAGTGGGAGCAATTAACGACGACACACACCGTGCGTTATTAAGGTGCGAACAATTTCTGACAGATTAGGAAATCTTAGGCCTTGCGTCTCGTCTAAGAAGCGATTGGTTGCCTTATTGGTAAATGCAGCACGCTGCACCTGAAATCCATGGAAGACGTGTCAGTGGCCGTCGCTAGAACGTACGAGCATCCACCGTACTACAGACGGTGGAAGAGCACGCAACTTGCACGGTGAGCTTGCTTGTTATTCATACTACTAGTTGTTGTTGCCATCCTCACCAAGATGGAATTGCAGAGGCAAGTTTGCGGAGGTGTTCGATCAAACATACAACATATTCGGGAACGTTTTTGGCCACGGCGCTCCACTCATCACAGGTAGGTTAGAGAATCGAGAATTTGCCAATTATTGACGTGATCTCATTTTTTTTTTCAATGCCGTCGTCAGGAGAACTTCTCACCCCTGAAGAAGAAAGGCGGGCCAAGTATGAGCTGTTGGTCCAGCTGGGCCGTATTCGAGAGGTGGAAGCCATGTTAAAGTATGCGCCGAATCAACAGGTTAGTTAATGCCACTGTCACCATGGTATCGCGATCACAAGTTGTTGATGCAAATTTCGCAGGTAGTGGATATGATGTCTGCATACTACATGGCGTTGCGAATGTTGATCCATGTATTGCTGGACAATCCTCAGCAATTGGAGACTGCCAGGTAATTAAAGTGACCCCGCGCCTTCATGATCTTGTTCTTCTCAATCTAATGATCATCCCTCGCGTATCACATTCAGAGAGCTGGTAAACATTCTCTCCCGCGCTGATCGCCCCATCATGGCCATCATCTTTCACGAACTCAACACGAACAAGGGGCTTCTCATCCGTACTGCGGTACCTGAAGCACTCCCCCACCAGTGACTCATGAATAATGTTTCTCACTCATCCATTTTCTTCATTCATCTCGACACAGATTCGCACGCTAACACGCTACCGAGAGCAGAAGTTGATCAAGCGGATCACAGAACTCATCCATCCCTTCATCAACCGATTCTCTTGGATGAGACAGATACGCGATTTAACGGAGCAGCTGGTACATGAGTCTTCGATGCCATGTGTTCCGCGACCGCCATCGCCGCCTGTCGTCGCTCCTGCGTGGAGCACTACACCCTCCTCCGCTCCCTCCTCGGCTCCGCAAGGCTACCCTACAGCGCAAGCCGTTCCTCCACCGGCTCCTAGTGCAGTGAACTACTATCCGATTTCGCCTTCTGTCTCGTCTCCCCCATGCATGGGCATGCCTGCTTCGGTCTACCCATCATCCGTAGACCCCTCGTGTGCCGCCTTTGTCACCTCTGCGGGGTCCGGGACCCAACAACATCATCAGTCTTTCCCCTGCTCTTCGCGATTCTTCCCACGGCAGCCATCGGGCTTTCACGTCCATCAGTCGCAGAGGCAACTGTTGGTCTACCAGACGGATTCGAGCATGAGCGCTGCAAATATGACCTACTACCCCTCTGTCGCTCAATCAGGACCCACTACAGCCTATGTTCCGGTATCCTCTACGTCGTCCTACTCGTGTATCTTCTACGCGGATCCAAACACTGCCTCGGCACCAGGCGAGCTAAGTCAACTTCCCCACTTTACTGGCCGGATTGGTCCGACTGGACACCAGGCGCCGCCCACTTCCCTGGGTCAACCACACGTGTCTTACCGGTATCAATTTCCCTCGGCACCTGCGGAACCCACAGGCGGTTTTCCTCTCCCCTCGGCCGAGGAATTGGATTATACGGAGTCTCTGTGGCCTCTTTCCTCCCCATCGGGAACGCCCCCTTCTTCGTGATTGTGGCTTAGAAGAAAAAGAAGGGCAATGGTTTTCTGTCGACTCCACCAGGAAATAAAGAACTGCCCAGATTTCTCTGTCATCAACCACAGAAACAGAATGAACAGAGGCAGCCGGGCATTTGGTGGTAGCTTTCGACGCACCTTCTCCGCCGGCACGCATAGTGCGAGAAGTGTGCGGTCGGAGTTTGGCTCTGGATCGCGCTGTTTCTCATCTAGCGCAAAAAATGGAGGCTTCGGACAGAAATCAAGAAGTGATGGCTTTACCTCATCCTCTGGCAGTAAGCGAACTTACTTCTCGAGCAATAAGCCTACGGCACAGTACGAATCAACTCGGTGCCAGCGAGCTCAGATTTCCATAGCCACAGCCACCAAGGGGTAAACGACCAAATTAATCTTTCGCCCTCATCCGGATAATTTCCAAGTAGTTAAATATTAATTTATTTCCTTTAAATACATTTTTAGTGTTCGTCCTCTTTGCATCGCTGCTGTGGGCCACCCCAGCCTCCTCTCGCTCACCATCAGCGATGGGGGTACGTTATTTTTATTACCCTTATTTTTTCTCTCATTTTCTTTCACACTTACCCTCCCGTTTTTCGTTTCACCGTTTCGCTGATGGCACTTTTTGTGTGCAGAGGACGATGAGGGTATGTGACAGCCCTAGCCCACTCCATTATCTTTACGTCTTTATAACAACGTACAACAGGCAGGTGACCGTTCTCTCTTCCTCTGCAGGAAATTGACACCCCCTTCATGTCAAACAATAAAGCGGAGGGAGAGGTTAAAACTCATGCGTAACGAGGAGGTGGGATGGTATCATGCGCATCGTGTGTAGCGGAGTGGAATTCAATCACAATCAATGGCTACCCAGAGTGTACCGAGAAAAAAAGGTGACTATGTAGCTCATTGTGCCACCTTTAGTGGACCCCTATTTCTCTCCCTTCCACGCCTGAGACTTGAAGTCCGAAGGTTTGAAAAAGGTCATGGCCTGTTTTGGCTGGAGCTGCAACCTTTCTTGTACCAAAGCGGAATTTAGACCACATACAAAGCTGTACTGTCGCTTACCACTGGAGAGAGTGAAGTGGTCATCATCGATCGCTAGTGGTCTCCAGAGAAGACCAAGATGGCTACGGTAGAGGAGCGGATAAGCGCGCTAGAGACCTTTGATCTCATCGATGGTCAACCCAACATCGAGGGTCCCACCTTCGCTGTGGCCTTTGAGGCCTTGCACACGAAGGTAGCAGAGCCTGGGGCAAATAAGGCCTTCGAAACGAAGTGGACTGATGAGGTAGCAAAAGTGTATGAGATGGTAAGAAAAAAATCCCCTTTCTTTTCCTTTTTACAGCTCTTATCGTTGATCATCGGCGCGATGTCGCGGGCAGCAAGAGATTTTGAACAGGGGAGAGTCGTTCATAAAAATGGTGTATACCTATAGATCTTGCCTTAAAGCCATTCCGCAGGTACGTACAGAAATCATTATCATTTTGGTGTTCATGTATTCCTTTGACCATGGTACAAAAGGTGAAAACGCAAGATGATCCGAACAAAGTGGCTATTTATGAAGCCACTTACGCTGTTCTAGAGCCAGAAATCCAGAAGCTTAAAGATCTGATGTACTTTTGTAGGGAGACAACTAAAACGGTACCGCACCTCTGTGGCAACGATGCGTGCCGTTGAACGACTGATGATGGAGCGGTTTTAGTTTGGAGAGCATGTCAAAGGAATAGCTGCAGCCTTGGGCTCGGGGAAGAAGAAGCCCAGACCAATCTCTGAGGTGTATGTGGCCAAGCTGGCTCAACTGCTGGATTTCTTCACCATCATGGATGCCCTTAAGAGCATGAAGGCCTGCCTAAACAATGACTTTTCGTTCTTCAAGAGGTAATAGCCATTCTTCTCGTTGCCTAGATGGAAGCACAAGACTGACGCTTGTCATCCCTGACGGTAGAACGCTGGGCTTCTTACGTAAGATAACCAGCGAAGAGCAGACGACGGAGAATCACTCCCTCTACTTGTTCCTCGCCCACCAAAACTCCATCACTAACAACCTCAAGACCGAGTTGCAACTCATCAGCGGGTATCGGCTTCTTGTTGGGACCAGCAGCCTCAGAGCCGCCGTGTGACTGAACATCTTCTTGCTTGCCCGCCTCAGGTTTGATGACGTACTGTCGCTCATCTTAGGCCAATGCGCGCGGTACTTTGAAGAGGGCTTTTTCGTGCTGCCACAGGAAAAGCATTCGCTACTTCGTGCCATGGCTTATGGCTTGTCGCTAATGGACAGCGACAATGAAAAGATCAACGTATTCAAGAGCAAGAAGCTCAACCTCTCCCCTTTCCAAAAGTTCTTCAAGGTGCGCCTTGCCTTTATCAAGGCTTCCCTTTGGCTTCGTTCTTCTTCACTTTCTCTTTCCTCGCCTCACCCTTGATGTCGGCAGAAATATCCCATCGTGCCTCTGTACGGAGATATGCAGTTCTCGCTGGAGCAGACCATCAAGCGCTGCCCTCATTACGACGAAAAGTCGTGGGGTCCATGGCTGGAGGACAAGAAACTGATCCAGGAGTATGAGATCCAGGACCAGATCGAGAATATACGAACGGAGTACAACATGTACCTCGCCAAGTTCAACAGTATGATTCTGCAGGTATGGCCATCTCCCCTCCCATGCCACATTCTCCTGTCCATTACACGAGGAATAAGTGATGAGTTTCAGCTACCCATCCTATTCATGGATGACTATCTCTTTTTATTACCACCAAGATCTGATAATTCCTCGAAAATATGAATCTTATTTTCCGACCCCATCCCAATGCACGAAAAAATACTATTCCTCACTCGCTGCGCTTCACCCTTCCCGTGACAGATCAATGTAACCCGTCAGAGCGATCCGGGCGTGAAATACTTCTCGGAGACCAGGGCACAGTACAACATCGTCCTCGAGGGGTTGCGCCTGCTGTCCGATTGGTCCGACAAAGTGCTGCGTCAGAGCGCGTGGAAGTACGCCCACCCCAACACGGGCCCCGAGGCGCAGCAGAAGTATGCGCGCGTGGTCAAACACAACTATACCGACGAGGAGCGATGCGTCCTGGTGGAGGTCATCGCCTGCATGAAGGGCCTCGCGGCTGTTATGCTACGCAACGATGGCCTGCTCGCGCCGATCATCCGCGTCAACATTCACAACGAGCTGCAGGAGTTCATTCAGGTCAGATATTGATAAAAAAATAAAAAATAAAAAATAAAAAATAAAAAATAAACCACACAGATTAATAAAATTTTCAATGTATCAAGTAAGGGGCCTTAATGTTTAACCTGACGATCGTATCGGACCATTCTTACAGATGCATCTGCGTGAGATGATCGCCTTTGCCTCCAAGAAGAAGAAAGCGGTTCGCGAGGAGATGCTCCAGCTGCGCGCCATGGCGGCGGACTGGAAGGGAGGCCAGGAGCCCGACGACCCGGCCCTCTTCGGGAAGAAGGTCAAGTCCAAGGCCAGCGGCGGGTCCGAGCTGCCCGTTCGAGCGGTGGGCCCCTCGCAAACCCAGCTCGACCTCATCCGCACCATCGTCTACGGCATGGTGGCCCACCGCTACCTGGACAAGAAGCTCGAGTACTCGGACAAGGACTTCAGCGGCAACTCAATCAAGCTCATGGAGGAGTTCCTCCACCGCTCCTTCTTCTACAAGTACATGACCAACTACACCAGCACTATCATGCAGGTTCGCCCCGCCCCCCAAAAATCCCTCCCTTCCCCCTCCCTTTCGGCCGCTGTCTTCTTCCTCCCTCGCCCCCCCTCCCCTTCCCGTTAAGCTGCTGAGCGCTTAAGCGGTCTCTTCTTCCAACCCTCCTCGCTCTCCCTCCCCTCCACCGTAGGTGACCGACCTTGCGGACCTGTGGTATAGAGAGTTGTACCTGGAGGTCGATTCGTGCCTGCAGTTCCCGATCGAGCTGTCCCTTCCGTGGATTTTGACCGACCATATCCTCGAATCCCAGAGGTCCTCCATGATGGAGGTACATCAATTTTTCTTCTTTTCGTTATTTTTCCCAGCTTTTTCTTTTTTCCCTTGTGTGTCATTTAATCGACTGAATTGGTTTTGCCGCAATACTAGTTCCTGTTGTATCCCTTGGATCTGTACAACGATGCAGCGAACAGGGCGCTTCATTCTCTGCACCAGCGATTCCTCTATGACGAAATAGAGGCTGAGGTCAACCTGTGCTTCGACCAGCTCGTCTTTAAGATCAGCGAACAGATTTACACGAACTTCAAAGTGCAGGCCTCCAGGTAGGATTCTCCCTCTCTCTACTTGCTTCTCGTCTATAAACACACACACACACACTGCAAGAGAGCTGCAGAAAAGTTACTTACGGTCTTTCTCTCGTCGGCAATGTACCTCAGCATCTTGCTCGACAAGCCGTACAAACAGCAGCTCGAGCTCGTTCACATGGCGTCGCGCCTGCATGCGCCCAAGTCGCGCTACCAAGTCATCCTCAACCAGCGACACTTCCAGCTGCTGGGCCGCTCGATCGACTTGAATCACCTGATCGCCCAACGAATGAACGGCAAGCTGAAGCAGAACATCGATTTCGCCATCAGTCGCTTCGAAGCATCGGACATAACTTCCATTATGGAGGTTTCCTTCGCATTCCCAATCTCTCTCTCTCTCTCTCTCTCTCTCTCTCTCTCTCTCTCTCTCTCTCTCTTAACATATATATATATATATATGTTTAATAGTTAAACGTATAACTGATGATGGTGCATTTGCAGTTGGAGACGCAGCTGAACAACATACGATTAATGCATGCGCTGATGTCGAACTATCTTGAGCTAGACAGCTTCGAAGACATGCTCAGCGAGGCCAACGAGAGCACATCCCTCGTCTCCTTCCACGGCCGCATCATCCTCCATGTAAGCGCGTATCCCGTATTCTCTTTCGCTGTCTCTTCTCGGTTCCAAGATTCCAAGAGAGAATGCGTGTTCATGTTCGACTCGCGGCCTTATCTCATCGGCATTCTTCTTCTAGGCTATCTTCGAGTTGGTGTACGACTTCTTCCCCAACTTCAGCTACAATGCGATCACCGGACGCTTCATCCGCTCGCCCGTGCGGGGCGGAGAAGTGCCGCGCGAGTCCATGCCCAAGACCAAGATCCCCTTCATGTATGGTTCGAGGGTATGCTAAGAGTGATATATCGAGCTCCTCATTCTTAGCATTCCGGTCATTGAGCTCATACCTTTCCGTTCTGGGCGGGGGACATCAGCTCCTCAACGCGACCTACGCGAGCGCGTTCCAGCTGCAGCAGCAGTTCCTCAGTATCGACCACTTAATGTCCCTCATTCGGGTGCTCGGGCTGAGCAACCTGCCGCTGCTGGTGAGCGAGTGCCTCGAAGCCATGGACCTCAAGATCCAGAACGTGCTCATCCCTTACGCGCGCGAGCTGTCCGTGGGCATGCCCGCATCGACCAAGCTGCCCATGTTCTTCTACGGTACCGAAGAGAAGCCTCTTCCTGCTCGTCCTGCAGGGGTTGTTGGCTTGCTTACGTTACGGTCGCTCGCCGATTGCTCGGCACAGGCACGGACGGAAACTACGCTTGGTACAAAGTCCAGTTGAAGGACATGATCAACTACGCGGAGCTCAACGAGGCCTTCCGCCACTTTAAGGAGTTCGGCAACACGATCGTCTTCCTCAATCTTCTCCAGACAGCCGTCGTACGCCACTCGGATCCTCTCTGTTTGGCACAATTCTCTATTTTACTTACCTTTGGTCATTTTATCCTTTCAGGAGCTCGTCGA
>CDFF01070033.1:0-19709 GCA_000826265.1 Acanthamoeba culbertsoni
GAGGGAAGAGGCGAGGGAAGCAGCGGTGGCGGTCGACGAAGTGACCCCGCGGCCCTTGTCGTAGTCGTAGTAGTGTCCGTAGCTCTCGCCCACCCGCGAGGGCGTGCCGACCTCCTGCGGGGCAGTGAGGAACAGCCGCTCGTCAAAATCGCCCTGACTGTGAAACATGATCTCGTAGTCCCGCGCTGGGAGAAGTATTGGGGGGAAGGAAGAAGGAAAGCAAAAGAAATTTCAGGACCACGCATGGTATTTCGATGAATGATGAGGCATGGAAAGGGGGGCGTCGACAAAAAAAAATACCCATGAGGCTGGACCAGCGCTTGAGGGTGGGGCGGTCTAGTGTGAGCGAGTCGCCAGCGGCGCCCAGCATGTTGGAGTCCTTCCACCGCTGGAGGAAGGGCAAAAACAGGTCGGCATGGAGGCGGGCCACGTCAGCAAGGCTCGCGCCGCTCTGATTGGCCAGGGCGGTGAGGGCGGCCTGCTCGCTGCTCCCGGCCAGGCTCGACTTGGCCTCGGGCGGCGCGTGCACCGCCACGAATTGCACGCAGCACAGCAGCAGATGGAAGGCCGTGATCAAGTCCGGTGGCGACGTAAGCAGCTTGCCTGCACAGGGAGAGGAGAGAGGGAAAGGGGGAAAATAAATAAGAAAAGAAATAAGATGAAAAATAAAGCGCATTTTGGTTTTTCCCATCAAACTGACCCAAATGAACAAATATTAAGGATACAGAATATATATATATATGTATATAAAATAAAAAATATATAACAAGAGCACCTTTGGCTACGAGGAAAAGCGCCCAACCGAAGGAGAAGAGCGCATAGGACGCACTGTCTGGCGCACTGAACGGATAGACATGACGTGTGGTGAATTTCTCCATGTGATGAGGTGAGATATAGGACGAGAAGAAGAAGAAGAAGAAGAAGGGACACTGACCCTGGATAACCCTCACGGAACACATGGAAGAACTCTTTCTCGTATTTCTTATAGAGAATGCAAATCACGCAAAACTTCCGCTCGAGTTGCAGGAGTTGCTCGTCATAAGCTGGGCCCAGCTTGAGGTTGGCTATGAAGGCCTTGAGCGGATCGAAGAAATCGACCAACCTGGCGCACCATTGGAGGGGGGGGGAGCAGAGAGCGAAAGAAAGAGACCGAAAGAGAGGGTACATAAAGCGTTACAATGGAACGTTATGGCCGGCGAATTGGGGAGTCAAAGAACACGCAGTACCGAATGTTGGTAGCACGTAAGAGTTGAGTGAGCGACACGCAGCTGCCGCCGCTCGATGCGAAAGCAGAAGAGGCATCGCCCGAAGCTGCACTCGAGGGCTGCTCCGGCATTCCTGCGACATAGAGGGCGCAGGCGGCCATACGCATGACGAAGCGCTCCTGAAGCTTCCAATAAAGGTGAGATATATACTTGGAAAGCAGATTGCACACAGGTATAGTCGATGGGGAGGAAGTTGGAAGCAGTTGATTGATGTCGTAAGAAGGAAAAAAGCTCACCTCGTCTTGCTGGCCTGCGCTCGGGGTGAGACGTTTGAGAAGGTCCCAACCCGTTTTCCGAGTGGCCTCGTCAAGATTGAGGCCTCGACACAGCTCTTCATAACGCTCCTGGCTCGTCTGAAAGGGATGAGGGAGAGTCTCATCAACTGGATTACTTTCGGCCACACTCGTTGCAGCAGATGTGGGATTGGATGATGCCCCCTTCCCATTATGATCCAGGTGTAAGGTCGAGGGAGGTGCGGGAGATGACCCCGCATTGAGGGCTTGTAATGTGAGAAGAGGATGAGCTTTGCTTGGTACGGATTGATTCGTCGATTGCGGGACCTCAGACGTATCCATCTCGAGAGTGGAAAAAGAAAGTGGTGCGGAACTTCTATTGCGTCGCGTTCCTCCACCCTGTGGGCTTATAAGAGATGGAAGGCCCTTCTTGATTGAGGTGGCTGGGTTGGTTCCTATTTTCCCGCCAAGGACTAAGTTTTCTGTGGCGCCAAAAAAGCTAGCCACCTTAAATTAGGTTGGTTTTACTCGCAATTTTTCTGGCATGTTTCTAGTTTACAGAGCTAGGACCATGGACACCCTGCCCGAGGAGTTGTTGCTCCATATCTTTTCTTTTCTTCCTCTAAAGGACACTCTCAAAAGCTCAGTTGCATCACGGTTTTTCCTCCTCTCGCCCCGTGTTCTTCCCTTCCCCTTCAACAGGCATACGCTTATTGGTGTATCCAGGTTGTTGAAGCAGGTAGGAGGCGACAACAAATTGTGGTACAGTTACAGCTCTCAGCTCTACGGCGTCTCTTTGAACAAGGACCAATTACTGGGAGTCCTCTATCTGGATAAACATGGTGAGCATTTTTTCAAGCTTTCCTATCAGGTGGTTTTGTTGAGTCTCTCTTGACTCTCACTCACACCACAGCGGCCGCCAAGAAAGTTGAACTTAGTATTGAGTCCACTGATGGAGGAGAGTACAGCGCTGAATATGGCGTTGATAATCTGCTTAGGGAAGGAAGGTTTGATGCTTATTGCACGGCGATTGGTAATACCGCCAACGTCAATGTCATCCTACGCTGCGGCACATCTACGGCGCAAGGAGACAGCATCCTTCTAAAGCATGCACAAGTTGATGCTCCTAATTGGGGATACACTGCTCCACTAGGTAATCCATATATACGTTGCTTGCACTAGTGAATCTTTGCTCATCATGGGTGCAATAGTCAGGGCTATGCTATTTATGTCGCAGGAACTCCCTCAAGCCGAACACACCTCTTCTTTCAACAACTTTAAACGGCATAATTGGAGGGAGTACGAGAATTCAGCAGCACATAGGGGGCAAGCGAACCAACCAGGGTTACGAACTCAACTCGGTTACTCAGCCGATGGTTCTCCAATCATGCCACCACTCGCCTATATGGTACATCCCTTTCAATTGCCTGGCTGCTTGCTTATAGTGACCTCTTTTGATCTCATTACATATGCAGAAACTCCGAAATAGAACGGCGGAAGTCTCCTTTGGTTCACCATCGCCATATGGAAGGTCTTTTCCCAAGATGACCATCACTCTCCAACTTCTTTGGTATTTAATCGTGCTTCGCCAGGTATTTCCTCCTCAAGCTTCTACCTGGTATGGAATTCGCAGAAAACATTGATGTTCGTTCCTTTGTCGTCCGTGGCGTTATTGTCCCTCGTACATCCTTCCTTCCTCTATCCTTCCTTTATTGAGGAGAAAGTCCAACTCACTGGCTTATATAGGCGATATCACGCTGGCAAAAGCCATGGCCATGGTACAACAAGCTCGAGCATGCTGAAAACAAGGTATCAGAATCTTCTGATAATCAGTCGGCTGAGCGAGAGCCTTCGACGATATTCACACGTCCGTCTCGAGATCTCTATCCAAATAAGACGGTTCTTGACGAGGCAGTGGCTCCGCCATCACCCATGTGCCATTCACACGCACGGCTTCTCGTTTTTTCGCGCCCTTAGAAAGTCGTTGGGCCGTGTAGAAGTGCCCTGGTTGAAGAACGTCGTGTGCTATTCGCCGTTCAGTCAAAGCTCTCCGCAAGCGCAGTTTTATACCATGTGGCACGTCTTTGAAGTCATAGAGCTTCATGTTGGCCAGCACGCTCTAATTGACAAACGAAGTACGGTGTGATTAAATGCAGCACCAACTCTTGTCGGAAAAGGTACATACAGAAATACAAATCGAGTATAGAGGAGGAACATAGTGACGGGAATCTTCAATCTCTACTTGATTCAACTGTCAATTATTAATGAAAAAACAGAGAAATACAACAAGAAAAAAATTCCACCAACAAGACATGGATAAAGGAACACCACAAGGGGTTGGGGAGTCTCTCGACCAGTGGAGCGCAGTTTCGGGAGTATGGCAGCGCGTTTGTTTAGAAGTCCCCTCCGGGAATACAACCGACGTTGCTTCTTCGGTGTGGTGGGTCCAGTCGCGTGTGGGCCTCTTTACCGACATACGCATTCCATTTAGGCCCAGCCCCACAGCCCAACCCGATGCTACCATCGGGCTGGCCGACATTCTCCGGCAAAGGGCTTCAGCAGGCATGCTGGAGTTGCGGCCTTGGTCTGCTGCGACGGAGCCTGAGCCACAAAGCCCTCTCTCTTTGCCCGTACCCATCATGCAATGCACATGGCACTGTCACGTACGATACATCCTTGCTAATTCACTTATCAGCCGAGCGTTCTCTTACCGACGTGAATCAACTCGCTAGCTGGACTATCACCCACCGAGCGACGATGCCGATGTAGGGCTTGCTGGCTTTGTAGATGAGCTCACTATGATAGAGACTGGAGTGTACTCTAATTATCGTGAGGTACTCTCATAGTTCAGAGTCTCGACACAGACATACCCTGGCGTTTTTTCATATGGTTAGGTCTGGGTGAGGCGTGATAAAGGACATGAGCAGATGGCCATGGAATTGATAGAGGAGCGTCCTCCTTCAACTTCTGAAAATATGTATGTACTTGGTGCCTTTCTGATGAGACACAGTATTGAATTGTCCTCCTTTTCTCTTGGATACACAAACCAACAGAGATCCAGCAGTCAGACTGCGGCGTGGGGTGTGGATTGTGAGTGGCCATTACTTCGCTCAGGTGCTCGACCGCTACGTCCGCGAGGAGGACAGCATAGGTCATCGCATTGCTACAAACAAGAGCTCCTCTTTGGGAGATCTGTTAGCCAACCAATGGAAGATGTCTGACGATGAACAGCGCGCCGCTGCCCTCCAGTTCGTGAGCTGCTTTGGGTCGATTGAAGCGCAGGATGGTCCGGGCGATTCCTCTTGCCTTATTAACGCTTGGCTAGCTTTGCTGAATAGAAATCATCTCCTACAGATGGGAGTTACATCTGGAAAGTGAGCAAGTCTACCAATCCCGACCTTGAAGGGTCAGTCTTCCACAGCAAGCCCACGCCAACCAGTGGCCGTCTGGTAGCCTTATCAACTCTTGACTCAGAGAGCAAACCGACCCTGGTAGAGACGTTGCCGGATGGAACCAAGAGGTTGTGGCGCATCCACACAAACACGTTCAACAACCTTAACCCTTTGTTTTAAGGCTCCAATCGACAACAAAAACCCGTAATTCCGTTTTGCCCTTTCATTTTCTGTCTGCTCTTTGTTGGAACGCATGTCGAGCTGGCTAGGGTCGTACGATGAGTTGGGGGGAGAGTCCTCTTCTCCTCTGCCCTGGTGGAAGCGTCCGAGAGTACGCGCTCGCTCAATTCCAACAAGAAACACATCTTTGGTAGAGCGAACTCACTGGTTATCGCTTTCAGGTATGGGTGATAGTGGCAGTTGCAGTGGCCGTGCTGGCCGTCATAGCCGGCGCTGCGGGGTTGGGTTCCTTCCTGGGCTCCCACTCGGACAATGACTCCTCGTCTGACTTTACCGGCTGTCCTCCCGGTGGTACGCTCCGCGCGCACCCCCCGCAAGCCCCGACGATTTTCTTCTCACTTTTCTCACTCTTTTTAATTGGCAGGCTTGCAGTACACTCCCTTCTACTCGGGAGCTCACAACTCCCCACATCTCCTTGCGGTTCGACGTTTGCTCTATCGTGTCTGTTTGTATTAGGGGATGACGCCCTGACCTTTCTTCTATGGTCTAGGAGTTGCGCACGCCCACGAAGCACGAACACAGTCGAACGTTCATCGGAAATGGAACGGTGTGGACGCTCACTTCGGCTGCCAACGATCCTCTGGTACGTACAGGAGCGATACGCAAGGTTACCCAACCAAACATCGTCGTTCACCTGCGTCATGGGTGTTGGGGTAATTACAGGTCGGGGTCGACATCATCATTGAGAACGGCGTCGTCAAGGAGATCGGTCGTGGCCTCGACCGCAGCGGAGCTACTCTCGTCATCGAAGCCGAGGGCAGACACATCACCCCTGGTCTCGTCGACATGCATTCCCACTTGGGTGCCTTGCCCTTCTCTCTTCTCTTCTCTTCTCTTCTTCTCTTCTCTTCTCTTCTCTCTGCACATAACACACTCACGCTCCTCACACTGCACTACACAGGTGTATACTCGTATCCGGAGGATGCGCACGCCACTCAAGATGGCAACGAGATGACCGATCCCACTCTCCCGCAGCTGCGGGCGCTGGACGCCATTGGTGACGAACCCACACCCACGTTGTTTTTTCTACCGACGCAATGCGTGCTCATTGCAATGCAACTGTAGATCCCGAGGATCCTGCGATTCCGCTCATCCTCGAAGGAGGAGTGACCACTTCGCTTGTCCTACCGGGTAAGCGCAATTGCTTCGAGTGATATCCGAAATTCCGATGCTTAATAGCTATCGTGTCGACACGACATAGGAAGCGGCAATGTGATGGGCGGCGAAGCGGCCTACGTGAAGCTTAAGCCGACCAAAAACGTTCATGGTAGACTATCTACTCATTGTTTCACTTCTGGTATCTGAAACACGTGTGGTATGCGGCGATGCCAGACATGCTCATTCCTGGCGCGCCCCGAGCGCTCAAGATGGCGTGCGGCGAGAATCCGAAGCGCGTGTACGGCGGCATGGGTCGCATTCCCTCCAGCCGCATGGGCATCGGACTTGTGCTGCGTCAGAAGCTCATCCAAGCCGCCGTACATTGCATTCTCTACATTCCGATTGGTGTTGGAGTCAAGTAATTAAAATTTCCGTGAATATATGCAGCAACTCAAGCAGGCTCAGGACCAATGGGATTGCTTGTCCGAGGCCAAGCGTGCCACGACCTCGCGTCCCTTTGACTTGAATCTAGAGCCGCTGGTCGCTCTGTTGCGTGGTAACATCAACCTCAACATTCACTGCTATGAAACCCATGGTAAGATCCTTTCCATTGGTGAAATAGGAAATGAAATGAATGCAAATCGTGTTTTTATTTCGTTTCAATATATATATATATTGAATCATTTATTTTATTGTGTTCTTTATTTGAATGCGCAGACATTGCGATGATGGTAAGAACATCGAAGGAATTCAATTTCCGCATCAACGCATTCCATCACGCTCTCGAGGCGTGGAAGATTCCTGAAATTCTAGCGGCAAACAATATATCGGCCGCCACCTTCGCTGACCATTGGGGATTTAAGGTATCAACAAAACTCCGATTCCGCGTAGTGCTTGTATGTGATTGGTTCACTACATAATGACACCTTCCGATGCCAGATGGAGGGATATGACGGCAGCGTGCACGCTCCTCATTTACTTCACGACGCCGGAGTCAACGTCGTCCTCAAATCGGGTAATATTATTGTGCCATTTTCCTATTTAAGATATTCTATTCGTTTCTGATTTCCGATTGGCTCGTCTATTTCAGACCATCCTGTCATCTTTGCGCGCTGGCTCATGTATGAGGCCGCCCGCTCTCATTACTACGGACTTGATGCCTGGACTGCGCTCGCCTCCGTGACTCGGGTAAAAAAGAGACGCTTTGATTGGACGGTTGGGTGGGTCTCACTATTTGTCGACATTCCATTTAAGAATCCCGCGCATTCGATTGGTTTGGGTCACCGCGTGGGCACGCTGGCTGATGGAAAGGATGGTGATGTCGTTATGTATGTCTCATATTTGAACTCTGCTCCTCCCATAACCCGAAGGCCTATGGCTGATTGGTTACATGTCATACATATAGCTGGGACAGGCATCCGTTGCAGATCGACGCTCAGCCTTACAAGGTTCTCATTGAAGGAAAGGTGCGGTTACATATCAACGCTCCAATCGGTCACAACGGTTCTCCTCACACGTCTCTCGGTCCAGCTTGTGGCTGACAATAGTGATTTCGCGTCGGCTATTGTCCCGCCGCCTCCCCCGGGCAACGCTACACTGCAACATTCCGGACCAACCGCGTGTGCGGAGGTGCTGTAGACATTGTTCGCTAGAGTCTTATCTCAATTCTTATACTGCGTAGATTCCGTCAGACAGCTACGCTGTCACAGATGTCACGATCTATACGATGGACAACACGAATAAGGTAGTCACGAATGGCAACATCATCGTCGAACGAGGTACGCCTGCAACCGGGTTACAACGCTGCATTTTGAGTTGGTAGGCAACACTCACTTTGCCGTCATTTCTGGAACAGGCGTGGTGACGTGCATTGGAACTGCGGCGGAATGTACAGTCCCCGCCAATAGCGACGTTTACAGCCTTCCGGGCGGACAGGTACGATTCTATTCGTGAAAACGTTATTGGTGGGAAAATGAATTTTCATTATTTCTCCATGTATTTTCCATTCATTGAAGGTGATGCCGGGATTGATCAATGTGGGCACGTCGCTGGCCCTCTACGAAGTGGACTCCGAATCGGGATCCGCGGACGGATATATCTTTCCCTCCAACGCTCGTAACGTCCGCTCTGTGGTACGCGAAATTTCCGTTCCACTGTAACCCGTCTCGGTTAACGTGCAATCCCGGATTCTCGTTGCCTAGGACGGAGTGAGACTGAACATGTACCACAAGAAGCACTTGCGTGCCGCGTGGGCCGGAGGCGTGACCACTCTTATCACTCCGCCCTACGGACCCGGATTGGTGTTGGGACTTTCGGCGGCGTTCTCCACCAATCCCGGAGCGGCCACCATCGACGACGTATTTCCCATCGCCATCCACGAAATTTCATCCGTATACACACTCACGCTTTTGGAATTGATCCGATTAGGCGCTCATTGGCACCAATGGCGATTCAGCAGCGCTTCACTTGGCATTGGGCGACGCAACCAAAGGCTCCGGAGATACGAGTAAGGCCTTCCTCCCTATTGCACTTCCGTTCCACCAATCCGGAGTCAGCACTTCACTTTATCTCTCCACCAATCAGCTTCCATATCGGGCCAGGTGGCCACGCTGCGTGCCGCATTCCAAAACGCTCAATCTCTTCCCGAGAACTCCACCGATCCTTTCGCGCGTGCTCTGCGCGTACTCTTACTTTGGCCTTCTCCCTCCATATATATATAGATTCTTGAGTCGACACAAGAATCCACACACGTGGCGAAAGCTGATTGGGTCTCTCAAATTTAATTGCTGCAGGGCGAGCTGCCCGTGGTGGTCGCCGCGACGCAGGCCGATGACATGGCCAGCGCGTTGCGTCTCAAGCTGGAGTTCGGGTTTGACGTGCGTCTTGCTTGCCCAGCAAAAGCCTTTTGAATTGTCGTTTCCTTTCCCAGCCGCGGAAGGACACACACACACACACACATAAACACACACAAACCAACACACACAAAACAATACAAACACTTCAAGGCTCTGACCTCTGTCGAATAAATGGGGGCTGGGGACGCGGCAGATGATCATCCTGGGCGGCGCGGAGGCTCGGCTCGTCGCTGACCAGCTCGCCGCGGGCAACGTGTCGGTGGTGCTCAACCCGGCGCGCAGCCCGCCCAACACCTTCTCGACGTGGTGCGCCTCCGCCTCCTCCTTCTCCTCCACCGCTCTTTACCCCCTCCCTTCTGATATTTTGTCGACACTACATTCCAGGCATGCCATGCGTAAGACCGCTTCGTTCCTTCACTCGCGGGGTGTGCGTGTGGGTCTCGCCGTATCGGATCCCGGTACGGAGAAAGAGACAGAAGGAGACTCGCGCTGATGGCAACAAATAAGGTTAATCATAATATCCTCCTCGTGTTTGTGTGTGTGTGTGTGTGTGTGTAGGTAACGTGCGCAACCTGAGATGGGAGGCGGGGTCATCGCTTACCAATGAGGTGAACTCGCCCTTTGACAAAATGGCCGCCATCGCCAGCGTCACTACCAACATCGCCAAGATGTTCCGCCTCCAGGTATTTTCTTTTCTTTTCTTTTCTTATTATTGGGGTCTCACCTTCAGCGTTGCCTGGCCAGGAGGGCACGGGCACCATCTCCGTGGGGTCGACAGCCAATTTTGTGGCCTTTACAGGAGAACCTCTCAACTTTGTTGGCCAAATTGCACTCGTCGCAGCGGAACGTTATGCTGAGTGCCAACCGGACCAATTCTAATAATAAAACTGCTGCCGTCCAATCACATCAGAGGCTTGTGGGTTATGGTAGCAAGCTTAATATTGTACTGCTCCAACAGCAAAAAGATGAAGTGAATGGAGACTGTTTAATCTAGAAGAAGTGATACAGGGGCAAGTGGAGTGTTTTGTGGTCACTGTTGTTGTAGCAATTGTGGCCCAAGGGGGTATGCTGACTTGGTCGTCCAATTCAAACTGATGCCTATATTGGCTTGGGCCTGGTCCAAGGCCTCGTTGAACTTCTTCTTAAATGAAATGGCAACACCATGGGAAATAGTAGAAATTAACTGGGCCCTAGCACAGGAACTGCTCTGCTATGGTGATGCAAGACCTTTACTTTTTAAGTGGCTGAAAGTCTTTGCCATACCCAATGTCACTGTAAGGTCAGTTGCAAAAGCCATCCTTGAGGAGCTTATGAGATTGTATTAGGACAGAACATATCCAAGATTGTAAAATCCATGCCAAAGTGACTACAAGCCAAACAACCAAGTCTTAGTCTGAGTGCCAGCAGAGGATCAAGCCAGGAAACTTGCAAAGAGGTGGAAAAGACCTTACCTACGCCCCAGACTATTTTATTAGATTACAGGAAGGGCAGAACATTCAAGCTGGACATTGAACAGACAAAGCCATTCATCACTATCCAACCTGATGCCATGACCAAGGCAAAGGGAATCAAGTCAGAAGGCGATTGGCACATCAAGAGAGCTGAGAGAGAACCAGGACAAGGAATAAAAATGGTACAAGCCACATGACCGTAGTTGGTCATCCAAGACTAATCCAATCAGGTCTTATTTTTATGTTGTGTGGCTGTCTCTTGGTCTGTTTGCAAGTGAAGTTGCATCATTTGTTTGTTAAATGATGTTTATCCGCTGTTTACTCTCCCAGGGTTGTAATTGGAACCCTGCGGCTGTACTGGTACAAGAATCCACCTGGAAGAACCAGTGCTTGAGGGCCTCGCTGGCTGACAGACGCTCACGAGGCTCCTTCACCAGCAACTGCCGCACCAGATAATGCCCAGCCACGTTGAACGTGTTGTGCTCCTCGCCTGGATATCTCACTGTTGTGCATCGTAGCATCTCTCTCTGCTGCCTACAAAATGGACGCAATAGTGAATCAACCCTGAACTTAGCAACAGTGCCGCCGCAAGGCGAAGGTCCACTTGTCTATACCCGAGGATAGAATCGCTATCATGAGGTGCCTTCTGGCCAAGGTGGACACAATGCTGCTGCTGGGACCAGCCTTCGTCTATCGGCACGTGCAGCTGCAGAGTGCCAATGAGTAACCGTGCAGTGACCCCACTCACACAATCCACACTAGGATAGGGATCTACGAGGAGTGTGCGGGAGGATGGATTACCAGATTTCGCAAAAGGATACCCACACTTCACATAGCACCAGCGGCAGAGTTGCAGTACTCCGGCGGCGAGTAACCGCGAGTGCTCACAAACTCCTCTCGCAACCCCTGCGCCACCACACCGCGGAGCGCGGGATCCACGATTATCCAACAACGAATAAAATGGGGGAGGTGGGAGTGTGGGGACGTGCGGGAGAAGTGTGGACATCCTTGGCAGCACCAAAGTCGATCAACGTGCCGCATTGGTCGGTTTTGTGCCACAGCATGTTGCCTTTGCTCACGTAGGAACGCACGACCCCGAGACTGAGTACCGCAGAGTCTGAATTGAAGAATCATGGATGAACCGTCACTCGAGAGTCCACACCACCAGCACTCTTAAATGGCCATGCGTGCAGCATCTCTATTGGAGGATACCTGAAACAGATGCTCCATGTAGATGGACAGTTCGTCTGCAACCCAATCACTGGAGAATACGCTTCTCGTTGCGCACCCTCTTGATTTCGTTGGTGGCTTTGACCACCACCGGCAGTCCGTTGTACCAGCCTTCAGGTGGCTAAATAGCCTTCTCTTGCCCACATGTGAATGACCATCTGATTGGCTGCCCACGGAACTGGTATCTCCGCTCCCGATGCCGACGCCTCCGGTGCAGGTACCACCTTCACAGCCCTCGTCATCTTTCTTCCCCAGGTTATCCAGTACATCCTGATCAGATGACTCATCCTCTTCCTCCTCGTCCTCTTCCTCCTCCTCCTCCTCCTCGTCCTCCTTTTCCTCTGCCTCCTCGGCGGTGGCCGTCGTGACCTCTAGCTACTCTTGCGTGTTGCGGTATGCTTGGGGCACCCTGGGTCGATCGGCTCCTATGAGCTTCGAGATGAGGGCGTCGTAGATGTGCCGCCCGCGCGTGGCCAGGTAATTAATCGCGATGGCCAGCATGGTCTGCCGATCTTGCGCGTCCAGCATATTGAGCGACGATGGGGTCAGCGGCGCGAACACTGTTCGGGAATACGGAGCCCTGTCGACGGGCTCGTGCCATGCCATGTAGAAGCACACGCGGTTGTTGTCCATGATGGCGACGTCGCCGAGTCTCGCTTCTGGCTTGTAGACCTGAAGTGGTAGAGCATACTGTCCAGCAGGTAGGCCAGCTTCGGTTGGTCCTTCTGGCTCCTTAGTCCAGTGAACTCCTGGTGATCACAGCGAGGGCCATGAAGAGTAAAAAAAAAAACATATTTGATCAAATTTTTATATGTTGGGTGTAATCGTACCTCAACGTAAAAGGGAAACACTACAACACCGCAAGACGATATTGCACATTGCGCTGGACCCATTCCAGGCCTGGTGCGTAGCCATCGAAACCCACCATCCCGTCGGGGATTTTGTTGCCCACAGAGGTCCACGGGGTATCGGTGGGCATGACAAAATGCACCTGATTGCACCGCGCTCGTTGTTGATAGCAGCTACGATAGAGTATAGACTCTACCGCTGTCCGTGGTAAGTCAAGTTTTTCCAATGCGCTCGTACAGTCAGCAATGAGGTTCCACATGAGAAACTTCTGTTGTTCACCGGTACGGTAACGTTATAACCTCAAATGGGCAGGATGTGTGCCGCTATCAATGACCGGCGCAGAATGAAACACAGTTTTTGACCAGTCGAGGTGAGGGAGTATTCCAGTCTGCTGTGATCTGGTCGGGAAGTACTCCGTTTAACTCAATGTCCTGGATGATGAGGCACAATTAAGGAATCTTTACAATGACGACGGTGGTGGTAGTGGGTATAGGGGGAACCAGACAATTGTCACCCAGACCAGTCAAAAGCAAGCGGATGCGGGCAACGAGCCGCTCCACCGCTGGTTTTTCGGATTGGTCAGGGGGATTCCATTCGTGGGAGGCAAAGTTGACCATGGGAAACCGGGCCAGCTGTGAGATACCCACGCTGTAGCCCTTCGACTGTCGGTCAATCTGCGGCGATGCTGTAATTTCACTTCGCTCCTGTGGCGTGGCAAGCTCTGGGCTACGGGGGATTTCGTAATGGTCTGCATTTGGCCTCTGGATGAGTGTTCTAAGGTGGGCCTTCCTCCTGACGTTGGCATCAATGCCTAGGTTGTTGGCATACTCCTTTATTTGGGCGAAAGAATAGGAAGTACGTTTGAGACGCACTCTCGTTGACCTCAACTCTGTGGGCTGGGTTGTGGTCTCTGCCGGCTTCTCTTCTTTTTCGTCAGCCCTCCCCCGTTAACTTTTGTTAGAAGTATAGCGAGGTAGTCTTGGACGGAGCAGAGTGCTGGTGTGCCGACGCTTTCGGAGTAAGGATGTTTATTGTGGTTCTTGTGTGAGACAAAGAATAAAAAAAAGGAACTTGTTCGTTCTGAGTTTAAGTATGTGGTTCGAGTAGCGTTACGTCGACCGACTTGCGAGTTCGCCATGGAAGTGTCCGCAGTTAGCGCGAATTCCACAACTTTTGGGCTGAAACTTGTAAAGAGGGAACTTCATCCCCCTTCTCGCGGCCCTCCGCTGGCTACTCATGCTTGGAAGGGCAGCGGTTTACTTCAGCGACTTCCTGTCTGTGGGCTCATTTTTTCTTTATGTTCAAGGGAAAGGCAGGTTGCCTGCATTTACTCTTACTCCAGACGTCACAAGAATAGGCTGTCAAACTTGTTGTTACCCAAGAACCATACCTCTGGGCCTCTGTTGTGACAAGCACCAATGTGCTATCAGTCAAATGCTTTTACACGGCTGCGGTGTCAATGAAAAAGGGTAAGGCAGGAGAGCAGCTCTGCGGACATTGGCATCATTTCGACCTCTAGCCCCTCTGCCTGATCTCAGTTGTTGGTAAATGAATCAGAGCTTTTTGAGTCTACATCATACATCTTTTGTCTTGATCAAGAAATCCAATTTGTTTTGGTTTAGGAAATGTAAATGTTCTACGAAAATCAGCTCATCCGCGTGGGTGAGGAATCATTCGAATGCCGTTCCTGGCAGAGAGTGTGATGGCCGATTTGTAATGCACCATCTGGGTTGTTAGCCCCCCCCGTGTCCTCTTGAGCTCGATTCTATGGTAACGATAAATTACGCGGAGTCAGCAAGGCATTACCTGGTTGGGCGCCAGCTCCAGGTCAACCGCTTGAAGAACGAGGACAACCATCATCTTGATTTCCAAGTAGGCCTTCCCCGTAACACCAATCAGCATAACCCGCGTTACCATGCAACAGTAGAGCGTGGTGTGACCTGGTCCACGACGTACCATCTTCAGGCCCAGGCACGTGCGCGGGCCAAAGTTGAAGGGAATGAACGGCACAGTGTTGGTCTTCGGGACGGGCTTGCCGCCGTTGGCCGCCTCGCCGTTGATCCAGCGCTCGGGGACGAAGTCGTTGGGGCGATCCCAGTACTGCGGCAGCCGATTGAGCGCCCACGGCGAGTAATTGATTTGCATCTGCGACCGGGATGGTGAGCCACGACTTAGAGAGGCTGACACAAGCCAGAGGAGAGGAGAGGAGAGGAGAGGAGAGGAGAGGAGAGAGGAAAGAGGAGAGGTCGCGGGTACGCCTGCACGGATTACTGCGCCGTTCGGCAGCACGTCGTCGTTGACGGCCGTCTTCGAGTTGACGGGCACGGGCGGATAGAGCCTAGAGAGCCGAGATTATCGAGAAGAGAAAAAATTTGAACTGAAAACCAATTGAAATGAAAATTTGGGTAAAAGGAAAGTTGTTACCGAAGGGTTTCGTTGATGATCGCGTGGAGATAAGGCAGAGAGTCGACGTTGTCGAAGGAAGGCTCGTCACGGCCCAGAACGGACTCCACTTCGGCCAATAACTGCCCCGCGTAACAATTGTACATACACAGACACAAGGTCAAGGAACTATTCAGTTACATAGCAACAGTTGTCAGTTTACTTTCGCTTTCGCCTCCGGATGAGTCGCCAGCAAGTAGAAGCACCACTTGAGGAAAAAGAAAAGAAATTAGAAGGAAATTCGATGCTGGAATCCAATTGGTCGATTACTCACAGTGAGTGCTTGCGAGGTCGTGTCCCTGCCAGCAATCCTAGAAAAATTCCCCTTCCGTGAGTGGCCCATGCCGCCAATAGAAGGAATGTGATTTTGTGTCGACATACATGAAGTTCAGCACGATGTCGCGGAGATATTTGTCTGTGAAGGGCTCTCCGTTGTCATCCGTCATTGAAATGTACCGCGAAAGCAGATCTAAGGCCCAATAGAATGGATTTAAAGAAAAATAGTAATTATAATAAATTAGCATTATTCTAATTGGTGGGAGACGTAAGTTACAATGGGATGTACCTGTTTTGTTGCCGACATCAGGATCCTGACGCCTTTCTTTGATGATCGAATAGGCAAAGTCGTCCAAGACTCGAATACACTCACGCATTTCCCTCTCAGAAGATATCCAAGGCACCCACTACACGAAATTTCATGGAGTAGTGTGTAACATGTATCCTTTATGTCGCTTTCGATTCATTCTTACCTTCCACCAAAATTTTCTGAAGCGATCACCGCTAATGACCTGCGCCTTGTTGAAGGCCAACGAAAAGGCAACGGGCTTGGCCAGCGAACCAATTTTCTTTCCAAACGCTATTTCTGTGATATTTCCCAACATGTGAGATACCTGCGAGAAGTGATCGGAATGCAAAAAATTTGAGATACCTCCTATGGAGTCGAGCGTGAAGCGGGCGAAGAGTTCCTGCATGTCGACTTCCTGACCTCGCTTGTCCTTCAGTATGGCTATCAACTGCAAATATATATATATATATATACGGAGAACCAAACGACTGCGTTAAGTGCGGTATCGCGATATGCCGAATTGACTTAAAGCAGCAACCTCGTGTCCATGCTCCAAAAACACGGTTGCCATGTGACGCAGTTCTCTAACTTTGAACAGATGGCTGGCGTTTTGCCGCTGCTGCTTCCAATTACGCCCGTTTGTGTTGAAAATGCTGCATGCGTGGTAAATGTGATAAGAAGCAAGCAGGCAAGCATCTCTGATTGGTTGGTCACAATTACCCATCGCCCAGGAGATCACCCAGGATGCGGATTACCCGCTCGCCTGAATATAGTAATGAGGGTGTATTCCTATGTCGTATACACCAATTTACCTTTTTCGTAATTGTCAAAGTTGACGCGTAGAATATGATCCACGCAAGTTGCGTCGTTGACGATTGCGACCCATGGTGCACCTGGACCGGTCACACAAAAGACAGGCCCATACTACCCCCAAGTGCGAGGCCGTTTATATTCGTCGTAGAAATGTTGTTTTTCAATCACGATATACCTTCAGGGCTGACTCAACAAACCAGTCATAGAAACGGTCTTTGTTCGCCAAGAAAGTGGGGTAGTTATGAAGAAAAGGAATGCCCCATGGACCAGGTAAACCAAGCGACTGTGCGGGGGATTGAGGCTGGCGTGAGACAGCTCCCAAAAAATCGGTGTGACGACTAGCAAACCTTGCGTTGTAGGTACCAGCGTCCAACACCGAAGGCGAGAACGGACACCAAGAGAAGAATGAGTGCTCCCCACATAAAGAAATAGCACACAGAGGCGGGACTAAAAAAAAATAAAAAAAAGAAGGAACTTGGAAAAAGAGAAGCACTATCGAGGGAGATGAAAAGGGGGAAGCGGCCATGACTTTTCCCACACAATTAACGTTCCGAAATGAAAAATGAGTTTTCAGTGTTTTCAGCGAAACGGAGAAATCTCCGTTATATAGCACAACCAACAGCAGTAGGAGACTCGCCAAACATGAGTGGATATCCAGACCCCGTACAGGAATACAACGATGTTGTCATCCAGTTTCACCGAGTGATGATACCAGTGGTGGGTGTTGCCAGTTTGCTCTTCCTTTGCTTAATGGTGTCCATCCTACACTGGAAGGGCAGGGTAAGACTCCTTTCACTGCAAGGCCTCGAACCATGTCTGACCACCAGTTACGGTAGAGATTGAACGAGTTCTCTAGCGTCCTTTTGATGTTCAGCTCACTGTTTCAAATGGTGGGTATGGTTATCTGCTTAGAATGAATCACTTTAGTCTAAAAGGTCAAGTTGTGACAGGCAGCCAGTGTTGCTTTCCTGATCACTCCTCAGTGGACCTGGGCGGTTCAGTTAGGCCTCACAGGAGTGTTCGGTTTCTATGCAGCCTTTTCCAGAGACTGCGACTACCTGAAGCTGGTCAGAAAAACCAATCCCTTTTGTTCCTAGAACCATACTCTTATCCCCAACTAGAACTCGTTCGTGGCACTCTTCAACTTGCTTGGACTGCTCGGGAGCCTCTACATGTTTGCTTACGCTGTCCCTCTCTATACCCTTCTTGATGGCGATGAGGCGATTAAGTATTGTCAAGTGTATGCTATGCCTTTCTTTTGTGCCAGATGTATCCAGGATAAATCTGATCCATCCTCAGGTGGTTTAATATTCCTCTGTGGGACTACACGCCTCTATGCTCTCAATATGTAGGAGCGGTCAGATTCCTGGCCTTTTTCATGATCTTCGTCGTGGTAAGTGGTTTCTATGAAATGGCCAATGAACTCTGTTATAACGTGCACCCTTTCTTTCAGGCGAAACAGACTTTCCTCTCTTACCACCTGTCAAAAATTCTGTCTGGCAAACCCGGAGAAGGTAGATAGATGTAGATTGATCGTTATTTTGCAGCAATAATCTAACACTTTTCTTCAGATGATGTGGTCGGCTACCAATCACTTGGAGTACAACATATCTGTTAAACACTAAGAAAAAATTGTCCACTTTTCACCATTGAGGGATGGGCATGGCCTGTGAAGCTTTTTGTGCAATCTCTATTCATGTTCAGGGGCGAGAGGCCGCCGGCAAGCCTGCGCGGCAGAGTTGAAGGATGTCGAACAGCACCGAACGGTCTTCGTCGCCGAATCCAATCTCCTCATAGTGGGTGAGGATAAAGTGCCCCGAGGCCTCTTGCAGCTGCCGGGCTGAATGGAATGCAGCGCGCGTGTACAGCAGAAATGCGTTCTCCAGCGAAAGGAGTCGGAATAGCACATACTGGCACTGCGCATTGCTGGTATGTAAGTGTATGTGCCATTGCTCAGTCCAGGAGGTATGGCATGGAAAGGAAGGTCACCTTTTCCTTCATGCCGTCCACCATGAATCGGTCGGCGGCATGCAGAATATCCAACGCCAGGTCAACATCGTTGGTGGCGAATGAACTCTCGCCGCAGTACATGTATTCTAACACGTGTTTAAACGCGACAGGGCTCATGTCCTCTATACACACCTCCCTTTTGTGCGCTTCCTGCCATTCCTTGTTCTCCAGCATGCTTTATCGCAAGAAGAACAACGGGGAAAAAAAACTTAGAAATAGGTCTTGCACAGTTTCAGTCGACACAGTACCTCTTAAAGTTGGAACTCTGTGAGCAGAGGACAATCCGATGCGCGGGAAACAACGTCCCGCGAACGTTGAAGGTGACGTCCGAAAGCGAGTCGTTCATGAAGTACCGCGTAATCCCGGGCCAGCCTGTTGCGGCAGCCTTGAGATTGGGCGGAAGAACGGTAACACGTTCCACTGACTTGAGAGCCAACAGGGATAACGCAGTACGCTCTGTGGCAGGAAAAGTTAAGCAAGTCGTGCGTGCGTTACAATGCAGCCATGATCCCACTTACCAAACTTGTCCTTCTGGAAGAGTGGCGCTCCCTTCTCTATAAGATAGCGCACCATATCTGGAGGAGTGGCCATTTTACATTGCTTGATGAGAGTGGAAGGGAGGAGCAGGAGGAGGAGGAGGAATGGAAGAGAAGAATATCAAACCGGCGTTGCCCACTTTGGCCGCACAGTGCAAAGACGTCTCTCCGCGATCGTTGATCGCCGCAAGCAGCGAATCTGGTCCATCCTGCTTCGGAAGCGATTCCAGAAACGTCGCGAGTATTTTTGTCGAGGACACCCCCGACGACGAGGAGGACAGCGAAGTGGCGACGGTGGCGGGGATCGAAGCCGCGATATGTACATAAGAGTTGCCCTCTCGATTCCTATAGGAGGCGAAAAAGGATGCGACGGCCGGGAAACACGGGCACAGAGAGACAAGCTCCTGCACTGCATGCAAGTTGCCCTGCAGCATTGATCGGTTTGAGTGAGCCCCCACGCCATGCGCAAGAACACCATCACCATCCCCATCCCCATCCCCATTCTCATCATCATCATCACCACCACTACTACACGAAGTGTCCAACCTGAAGGATGGCCAACTCAAGCGGCGTCCTGGCCCTGAGATCCTCAACGGCCAGCTCGGCCACCACATTGTTGGACGCGTTTTCCATCTCTTTCATGGCGCTGACGTGCTGCGATAGGTTTTGGCCGAGCTTCTGTTACAATGTAACAACAACAACAACAACAACAACAACAACAACAACAACA
>CDFF01070045.1:0-10595 GCA_000826265.1 Acanthamoeba culbertsoni
TTTTTTTTTTTAGCAACACTGACGAGTGGTTTTTCCCACAGGTTGTGAAGCTTTCAGCTTAGGAGCTCAAGTGTGTAAGCTGCCATGTACACACTTTTTCGATCGCGTGTGCGTGATGGAGTGGCTCACCAAGCACAACACTGTATGCCCATCCTCCCTTTCGCTTTTTCATTTGAATCTTCCTGCTACGAGTTGTTTATTATTGGTGCTTCGTTCTAACTACTCGTGCGCTAATATCTAGTGCCCTATTTGTCGGTACGAGTTACCCGTCGATGATGTAGAGCAGGAACAGGGTCGAAAGGAACGCATGGCTGCAAGAGGCATCGACGAAGACGCCTTCTTTGCAGCACACGCAAAGCAACAGCTGCGGCCCTCTACAAAGACCGAGAAGCGCAAAGCGCCTCAAGAAGAAGAAGAAGAAGAAGAGACCACCACTACGACCACATCTACTTCCTCGACTTCCTCTTTGGAGATGCGAACGGAAGCCAGACCTGCTAAGCGGCGGCGAACTGTTGGTAATAGCAAACCAGAAGAAAAAGAAGAGAGGAACGAAAAGAAACGTAATCGAGACCGGGCGGCAGCCGCGCATGACAGCGACAGAAATGAGAAGAGAAACAAAATGAGAAGAGGCGGCGACGAGAAGTCGTCGAAGCAAGAAGAAGGGAAGAGAGACAGAGAAGACGTGAACGAACAAAAGGCGATAAGGTTAAGCGAGGTTGCGGTTAAGGACGATGCAGTGCAAGGAACCAAGACCAAAAAGCGCCGCTGGTGGGCTAAGAGGACCAAGCATCAAAACTCATAGCCACGATAAGGCCTTGTTAACCCTCCGGTACCCACTTTATCCCCCCCCCCTCCATTTTATTCGTAGTGAAGCGGATGATGTAGGTACCGTATGGACCCTTTGAAAGGGCCGTGCTGGTGAACCCTCTTCATTCATGCGCAAAACTTAACTCATCTGACCCTCTTCCGTATTAGAAATGGCCGAGGCGAGCTTACGGTTATCGTCTCTTCGAGACCTGAGTGGTTGTGCAGTTGTAAAATTGAGTAGACGAGGATGATCGGAAAACGGCCACCTGATGTGTGCTCCAGCTATGTCGTTACTTATAAATATTTACAATTAAAGGGTATAAATACGAAAAATTTTCATTTCGTACTTCTTTCGTAATTTTTATTGTGCGAGAAAAACGTCATGCGAAGAGCACCGTGGCTCATGGCCCTGGGCCATCCCTTGTCCGCGCAACAGAAGTGGCATCCACGCGACAGCTTAAGGTTCGTGGCAGTGTCGCTTGTTGCGTCCTCGGGGCACCACAGACGAGGCATCAAGATTTACACCCGCACCGGCGACGCTGGCGAGTCCTCACTTTTTACTGGGGTACACTCTTTCCTGCTGAGAGTTCAACTCGACTTAGGGGTATTTTAGGAGAGGAGGTTGAAGGAAGACGCGGTGTTTCACGCTCTGGGCACCACTGACGAGCTGAACTCCTTCGTTGGGTCCGTAAGTCCATGGCCCATCCACGCTCTCTTGAGTAAGCGGCACTGACGGATGGGCGTTTTTCAGAGTTGCCCGCGAGTACTGCGTTCAAAAGCAACAACGGACTTGACGACAAGTTGCAGATGGTATTTGTCCTTCTATACTCTAGCTCGCTGACTCCAACACCACATCAGTGCAGATTCAGTCCCTCCTCCTGGATATAGGCGCTAATGTGGCCACTCCAAGAACTGCTGCTGATGTGGATGCTAGACTGCGTGCGTTCACCTTGTCGATGCACCCGTTATCCGGGTTGAAGCTTACCATGACCAACTCAATACTACGCACAGGGCGCACCGAGTTCTCCGATTCTCAAGTCACGACACTAGAAAGGTGGATCGATGAGCTCGATGCCCAGCTGCCGCCCTTGAAAAACTTCATCCTTCCGGTAAGCGTTTTTTTTTTCTTTTCATGAGTTCGTCACGTAATGAACGTCAACTCCAATGTATCATGCGCATTCACTAGTCTGGTGGTCTGGCCTCTTCGCACTTGCACGTATGCCGATCTGTTTGCCGACGTGCGGAAAGGTGCGGCTGACACCTTTCTGGATCGCGGCGTATCTTACCATTTTGATCACAGGATTGTCACGACCTTAGTTAGAGACGGCCAGACAAGCCCGGCAGTGGGCAAGTATCTCAACAGACTGTCGGACTTCTTCTTCGTGGCTGCTCGATACGCTGCCAAAGTGGAGGGAAAGGAAGAGGTCATCTACAAGAAACCCAAAGACCAACAGTGATGGTGTGTCTCCGTTGCTGAAATCTGCGAGAAAAAGAGAGAAAAATGAAGAAAGGACAAAACGAAAAAATGAGAGATGGCTGTGTCTTCAGTCCTTTAAAGAGCTTTTTTTGATTGGGGAAGGAGTGCAATCTAGTTAAGCATCATCGCTAAGGTCTTCATTACCAAGTTCGCTTGTAGTCGTCCCAGATCTGACAGAACTCTTCAAACTCTTGCCGCACCTTTGGGAGCAGATCGAGCACTTGAGCGTATTTACCCTCACGAGCCAAGTCTTCCATTGCCTTTCCCACTTCTCGCACTCCCTCGGCACCCACGTTTGCACTCGATCCTTTTACATCGTGGGCCAGTCGCACGCAATCAGCGTGGTTTTGCGCTAACTTGAGCTCGGGTTCGAGTTTTGTAAGGAGCTCGCTGAGTTCGCTCTTGTAAGATTCCATAAGGTCGTCCTCAAATTCATGGTCTCCCTCAGAGATCTGTCGAATTTGCTCGAGGTTGAACTTTGCACTCGGCCACGACATATTTCTCAAGTTGATTCTGCTCTGATGTGTGATCTTTGAAGAAGCTCGTGGTTAGGCTACGCCTGCTGGGTGATTTCCGCTGGGGTAGACTTAGCAGTACAGCCAAGCGACCAGCTCGTGTCTGGTGTGTATTAACCAGAGACTAATCCGGACAAAAACAACTCATAGGGCACTTGCCTTGGCTTTTCTGCGAGTTCCTGCGAATGAGAATCTTGAGATACACAGTGCTGCGGACCCAATGGGTGTGGCTCTCTGCTTAAGTGCACCACTCTTTACATGCAACTCTGTACAGTCCTCTCAACACTTACAGCACGCCTAGCCCCAAGAAGACGTCAGGTTGAAGTCCAGAAGAGAGGTAAGCGAGTCCTGCAACGAAAACGACGTCGGTGGAGATGGTGGTGGTAGATGCCCCTCTGTATCGATATGCTGTGCCGGAAGTTCGCTGGAGTCCCATGGTGGATTGTCCTCTGGCGATGACTCGGGTGAATATTCAGACGAAGAATGAGCTGCAGCCACACCTTGCGAGGGTGGAGAGACAGACTGGGCGGTTGCCTGTCGAGATGGCTCCTCCGGCACTAGCCAGAGCAATGAACTGGGCGATGTCGATGGGGTGCGGAGCGGGAGCAGTAGTTCCTGCCAGCCTTGTATCTCGCAGCTCCGTATCACCTCCTTTCTTCGCTCAACCAGATCTGTCCCATTATCCGTCTCGTATTCCTTCGATAGGACCGCTACGGGGTGAAGGAAGGGCGTCAGTTTTACTGACCGCATTGGTGGAATATTCCGGCAGCGAAACGTACATAGCTTTTCGTACAGCTGTGGGTACGAATAGGCGAGCGTGGACATAGTCTCCACGCGCTCCATATCCTCCATCACCATCACGCTCCATGCCAATTGCTGAGAGACGATAGATTAACACTGTACGGTGACAACTGGCGACGACAAAGTTCCAGGGAGGGGACCTGGCCATTGGATTTACGGAAAAGTTGGACCGAGCACTTCATCCGGATGATCGTGCTGTCCTTGTGAATCACCAACATGGAAAGGTTCGTGGGAGCAGTGAAACGCTGATTCCTGAATGCCCGCGTTTGTGGGGTCAGCACAATTGCGCTGACCCGCGCTGAGTCGCGTACCGTGTGCTCATTCCGAAAGAGAATATCGCGAGCCTGCTGGTGTAGTCGTGCGACAGAGTGGTTATCGCCTTTTCGCCGACCACTTCTGACTACACATCGCGATGACGAAGTGAGGAACAGAGAAGATGAGTGGATCGCTCGGGTAGACGAGGATTCGAGCATCAGATGATCCGTACCATCGAATATCCGGTCAAGGAGCAGTAGGCCTGGCTTGCGTAGATGCAGACCATCGGCGGATAAGGTTGATTCGTCGGCTTGATTACTAACACAGGCTTCCTATGTCGAGGTACAGAAAGAAACTATATATATATATATATATATATATATATATAAAAGGCAGAGAATGGAGCATTTGGACAGAAGCGGTACTTAAGATCGCTGACAACGAAGGGCACGTCCGGTGACTCCAGACCATAGCCGGAGAGGAACGGCATGTGGCTTAAAATAAAGAGGCGCCTGGTCGAGAGCTCATCCGTGTGTTTCGTGCTCGCGGCAAAGGGCCCCGAATGGACCACTTGCAGGCGAAGCTCGCTGAGCTGCTTCTCCACCTCTTTGAGTCGCTCTTTGGCGAGGCGGGCCTCTTCGCGCGCGTTATGAACCTCCTTGGCGAGTAGCTCCGTTATCAATTCGGATGAAGAAGCGGTGGCGGTTGCAGAAAGGGGCCCAGCTGGCGTCGGCACAGCCGCAGGACTGGACATCGCGGCAGTGGCAGGGGCAAGAGAGCTCGTGGCTTGATTGGCTGAGTGAGCAAGTGGCGTGTAAGTGCCGACGACATGACCGGCGGGTGGGTGCTGTGGCAGAATTGCCACGCCATTGGGGAATGAGTGCAGCTGAGGTTGAGGCCGGGGCTGTGCAGGATGGGACAGAGCCCAACTCGTAAGCCCAACGTTGTTGGTTGTCGTTGCGGGCATATATAAAGCAGTCGCTGGGGCCAAATTTGGGGATGCTGCGCAAGGAACTTAGGCCGGCGGAATAAAAAGAAGGGAGCACGCTCGTACCTTCCGGTCTGGGACCTTGCTTGCTTCGGCTTGGCCGTCCTCTCTTCTTCTGCTCTATGTACACGCATGAGCCGGACGTGTTGTTTTTTATACAACGCTGACAGGGAAATTGCCTGAATGAAAAGTGTCTCAACATTCAGCGCACATGGCAGGACCTGGACAAACGGGAAACTACCCATCACAAGCCAAACGAGACAAACGACACAAAACGCATGCTGCGGCCACACGCACGCGTTTCCTTTGGCTTCCGTCTTCCATGCTGGTAACTCGAGTTTATCGGTAGAAAGTTAAAGTTGATTGAGAGAAAAGAGCAAAGAAAACCGCCCTCCTATTTTAAAGCATTCAAGGAAGCTAGAGCCAGAGGTTGTTTCCTCGGTCGGCTTTGTTTTCTTTTTGCTAATTGATTACTCAACAATGCGCCTCTCTCGCACCGCCAGGCCTTCTTTCCAGGTAACGAGCAACTAGTCTATTATATTCTCCGACACTTTGCAATTGACAAGAATTACTCCTGATCAATCACTGAATGAGATCCCTTCTTTCAAAGAGCCCTATCTTGAGATCTCCAGGCTTGAGAAGTGCCGCCCCCTCGTCTGCCCTCTTCAAGAGAAATTACGCCGTTGTTTCGAAGGCTACTCCCGAACAGGGCGAGTCACAGGGACCCCTTTCCAGCTCTTATGACGTTGTCGATCACACCTACGATTGCGTCGTGGTGGGTGCCGGAGGCGCGGGTCTTCGCGCTGCTCTTGGTCTCACCGAGAAGGGCTTCAAGACAGCTTGCATTTCCAAGCTCTTCCCTACCAGATCGCACACTGTAGCTGCTCAGGTAAATATCTTTTTCTCTCCTTTGTTGTGTTAGCTTCAACTTACTGGCTGATAATCTTAGGGTGGAATCAATGCCGCTCTCGGCAATGCCGATCCCGACGATTGGCGCTGGCATGCGTATGATACAGTAAAGGGCAGCGACTGGCTTGGTACATTGTGTTGTTGTTGACGCAAATTGAAGCATCGGAAATTAATCTACTTGCTTGCAGGTGATCAGGATGCCATCCACTACATGTGCCGCGAGGCTCCATCTTCTATTATCGAGCTGGAGCATTACGGCATGCCCTTCTCCCGTACCGAGGAGGGAAAGATTTATCAGAGGGCCTTTGGTGGCCAGAGCTACAACTTCGGCAAGGGTGGTCAGGCGCACAGGTAAACTGTTCCTTTTCTTCGCTCCTCTTGGCCGCACTCGAACATTCACCCTCCATCCCTCGAACAGGTGCTGCGCCGTCGCTGATCGTACTGGCCACGCTCTCTTGCATACTCTCTATGGTCAGGCCGTGAGACACAACTGCACCTTCTTCATCGAGTACTTCGCGCTTGACCTTATCATGGAGAACGGCGAGTGCCGCGGAGTGGTGGCGCTCTGCCTCGAGGATGGCAAGATCCACAGGTTCCGCTCCCACAAGACTGTCCTGGCCACTGGCGTACGCCTTTTCAAAATATTCCGATCACTTTTTGTCCACACAAATCATCTCAAAAACAACTCTCCCCCTCTTCTCCTTCGCAATTCTCAGGGTTACGGTCGTACCTATCTGTCGGCCACTTCGGCCCACACCTGCACCGGTGACGGCAACGGTATGGTGGTCCGTGCTGGCCTTCCTTGCCAAGATCTCGAGTTCGTCCAGTTCCACCCTACTGGCATCTACGGAGCCGGTTGTCTCATCACGGAAGGTTGATCTACTTGCCAAAGTTTAAGTGTGTGCCGCAGCCAATGACCAATTCCAATTGTGACAGGCGCCCGTGGTGAGGGCGGCATCCTGAGGAACAGCGACGGCGAACGGTTCATGGAGCGCTACGCCCCGACCGCCAAGGATTTGGCTTCCCGTGACGTCGTATCCAGGTCCATCACGCTTGAAATTAGGGGCGGCCGCGGCGTCGGTACAAATCCATGCCGGATACGTATGAGAGTAGACAGCGAACTAAAAAGCCTCCTGCTGTGTTCCAGGCAAGCACAAGGATCATGTGCTGCTCGACCTCTCCCACATCCCCGCGGACATCCTTGCCGAGCGTCTGCCGGGTATCAGCGAGACTGCCAAGATTTTCGCTGGCGTCGACGTTACCAAGGAGCCGATCCCTATTCTCCCCACCGTACACTACAACATGGGTGGCATCCCCACCAACTACCACGGCGAGGCCGTCACTCTGAAGGACGGCAACCCCGACGCTGTCGTGCCTGGCCTCATGGCGGCAGGCGAGGCTGCTTGCGTGTCCGTCCACGGCGCTAACAGGCTTGGCGCCAATTCGCTCCTCGACATCGTCGTCTTCGGTCGTGCTGTTGCCAACCGAGTCGAGGAGACCCTCAAGAAGGGTACGAAGTTAATCTCCCCTCTGATACCAAGCTGTTCAATTGAAACCTTTTCCTCTGCCGTGCAGATACCCCGCACAAGCCCCTGCCCAAGAACGCTGGTCTCGAGGCCATCCACAACCTCGACAAGCTGCGCTTCGCTAACGGCAAGTACCGCACTGCGGAGATCCGTGACAAGATGCAGAGGTATTGAGTCGCCTTTACTTTTTTTTTTTTTCTTTTTTGGTTCCGTCCTACCCGAAGAGAGCTAACGCCCGTGTGCGTTGCAGGGTTATGCAGAACAATGCCGCCGTGTTCCGTACCGGTGAGACCCTCCAGGAGGGAGTCCAGCTCATCGATGACGTATACAACATGTTCAAGGAAGTGAAGACTGTTGATCGCTCCCTCGTTTGGTACACTTGCCACTGCTCCTGTGATATACTGATCTGCCTATGCCTCATAACGCTGACTTGCGTGATGTATTCCATTAGGAACACCGACCTTGTGGAGACTCTCGAGCTGCAGAATCTGCTTTCGCAGGCCGTGCTCACCATGCACAGCGCTGAGGCCCGCAAGGAGAGCAGAGGAGCCCATGCCCGCGAGGACTATCCCGAAAGAGACGACGCCAACTGGACCAAGCACACCCTGTCCTGGATGGACATGGAGAGCGGCAAGGTCAAGCTGGAATACAGGCCTGTCCACGACAAGCCTCTGGATGAGGAGATGCCCTACGTCCCGCCGGTCAAGCGTGTCTACTAAGTTAAACAAGCGTGCACATAAATTACGGCGTTGCTTTCCTGGCCTTCCGTAAATTTTCTCCGAAGGGGACAAAGAAAGAGCAAGGAAAAAGCTTTTGGGGCTGAGGAAGAAGAAGATTAATTTTTCTTCTCTAAAGCAACACTGCCGTCATGGCCTCCTCAAAAGAATTTAAATCGAAAGCCGATTGGCGCAAAGAACAAGAGCTAGAAGAGGCTAGAAAGGCCGGCACAGCGCCAGCCCTTAAGGATGAAGATGGAAGGGACATCAATCCTCACATTCCTCAGTACATCGCGAATGCTCCTTGGTATCTGTCGCGCCAAGCCCCCTCTCTGAAGCATCAGAGGATTCCTCAAGGCAAACAAACAACTAAGGCTGGCGTGGGTGACTGGTACGCACGAGGCGTGTTCAAGGGTACGACGGCCACAAAATGGAGGAAGGGCGCTTGCGAAAACTGCGGCGCTTCCACACACAAGACCAGAGACTGCGTCGAGCGACCCCGCGCTAAGGGGGCCAAGTGGACCCACACCGATCTGAGGCCAGATGAATATGTTCGCGAGCTGGACTTCGATTTTGAGGGCAAGAGGGACAGATGGAACGGATACGACCCCGACATGCACGCAGACGTCGTCAGAAGATTCGAGAAAACAGAGCAGATGCGACGCAAGATAAAGCAGGACCAGCTCGCCAGCAAGTTCATGACCGAGCCCGACCCTGCACAGAAGCGCTTTCCTCACGAAGGTAAAAAAGCTGAACAGAAGGAGTCTAGCTTGGTTGACGAGCTTGACGATCCCGACATCATCGACGACGAGGACGACGCTCTGAAGGACGGTGATGACGAAAAGGCCGACTTCCAGGACGGAGGAGAGCTTTTGCAGTCTAAAGACCCGCGTACGCGGACCACCATTAGGAACCTCAGGATTCGCGAGGACACGGCCAAGTACCTTCGCAACCTCTCGCTCGACTCGGCCTACTACGATCCGAAGACGCGCTCCATGCGTGAAAACCCTACGCCGCACAAGCCTGCGGAGGACCAGATGTTTGGAGGCGATAACTTCATGCGCACGACGGGCGATGCCGTAAACTTTGGCCAGATCCAGCGCTACGCTTGGGAGGCCTATGAAAAGGGCCAGGAGATTCATGTGCAGGCGTCGCCCTCGCAAGCCGAGCTGCTGCATGCTCAGTTTATACAGAGGAAGCAGGATCTCCACAAGATGCAGAAGGAGGCCATCCTAAAGAAATATGGCGGCGACGACGTGAAGCCTCTGCCCGCAGAGTTGCGGTTTGCTCAGACCGAGGCCTACGTCGAATACTCGCGCGATGGCACGCTCGTCACGGGTCAGGAGACCAAGGTGGTAGCGCGCAGCAAGTATGAGGAAGATGTGTACAAGAACAACCACACGAGCGTGTGGGGCTCCTACTGGGAGAATGGCGAGTGGGGTTACGCGTGCTGCAAGCAAACCGTGCGCAACTCCTACTGTACTGGTGAAGCTGGTCGTCAGGCGAGGGAGGCCCTCGTGCGCGAGATGCAGCAGGCACTGCTCAAGCGGCAGAGGGAAGAGGAAGAGAACCCGCTCGCGCCCAAGGCTAAGAAGACCAAAGAGGAACTCAAGAAGGAGGAAGACGATAAGAAAAAGAAGCTCGAGGAAGCCATACGACGGGAAGAGGAGAAGGCCAAGGAGCACGTTGAAAAGGACGAGCGCAAGCGCAGGTACAATTCGGCCAGCGGCGAGACTTACGAAGTCACCGAGGAGGAGATGGAGGCCTATCGCCTCAAGAGGGCCCGTGCTGAGGACCCCATGGCGGCCTTCCTCGCAGCACAAAATGAGTCCAAGAACAAGGACAAGAGCAGCAAAAAGTAGTGGACCAGGTGGCGGCCTTATTACACTTATACTTTTTGAACGTTAAACCATCAAATACACTGCGCCATGTACAAAACTCCTGTAGTTGCCTCCGTGTACCACTACACAACAACCCAACTTAACGGCCAATGGGCAGTTTTTTAATACCAGTATTTTATGTGTGGCCAAACCAAGAGCAAAAGAAAAAATAAACCTATCGAACGAGGGCCTCCTCTCTATCTGTAGCCGTTGCGGGTTTCTGGAAGCCTCACGAAGACGCCCTCCACAAAGCCACCATGGAGCACCTGGGCAAGCTCTACATTAACCGTGCGTAGTCCCTCCATTCTTTTTGGACGCGTCCAACTCCTCAACAAATTGTGTCCTGTAGTGATGGAGGCTAGATGTGCGGAACCTGTTGCCGGGTTAATCCAGCCCACGTACTTGCCAACCTTCTTTTTATTTTTTCTAAATTGACATTTCCAATCTTGCTTACCTCCGCATTTATAGGGGTGGGGTTTATTGCGTGGCTACTCTCGGAAACGAGTGTATCACTACTCCCACTGTTCAAAGTGTTACCGCCCCCACCTGGCGCCACGAAGCCGTCTTGTACCTTTCCCTTGTTGCCGTCTCCCAGGGCGTGTAACTGCTCACTTTCCCCACGTTCCTCCCAGGAACATCGAGGCACCTGTCAACACCCTTACCGTAAAGGTTTGGGAGAAGGTCGAAGGCGAGGATGGTTTGCTCCTCCGCACCCCCCCCC
>CDFF01070045.1:10644-21323 GCA_000826265.1 Acanthamoeba culbertsoni
CCTTGCTTTTGTGGCCGCAACAGACAAGCTGCTGGGTGAGCTGACCATCCCAGTGGATCGAAGGTGGAACGAGGATGTGGTAGACACTTGGTGCGGCCACTAAACAACAACAACAACAACAACAACAACAACAACAACAACAACAACAACAACAACAACAACAACAACAACAACAACAACAACAACAACAACAACAACAACAAAAACTGTGAATAATTATTGTTGACGCCATCACCAAAGGTATAGGCTGACGCGCGAAGATGACAAAGAAAAGAAGACGCGCCGCATTTCCTTCACACACAAAAAGAAGAACAAGACGCCCAGGCTCGCAGAAGTGAGGCTCAGGCTCCAGTATGTAAGGTTCGCGCGTTGCCCCCTCCTTCCACACAAGACGTATCATTTTCCTTCCAACTCACACATACGCACGATATCAGATACAAGAAGTTCATCACCTTCTTTTTTGAGGACAACTTCAAGTGCGCTTCCAATCTGTGCTTCCTCACATCCGACGACCGCCTCGCGCAGGCCCTGCTCGCTCTCGCGCGGTCTCAGGTTCATGCGACGCTTTGTTTCTTTTCTTTTCTTTTCTTTTCTTTTTTTTTTTTGAGGGCTGATCCCCGTTCTCCCTTCCCTCTGGCCACCACCACCACCAGGAACGTGCGCTGGACCTGGTCAAGCACATCACCGGGCGCGAGGTGGACCAGTTTTCTCGGAAGGGTACGCTTCGTTACCGTCCGCTCTTCCCCTTGTCCCCCCCCCCCAAATCCCCAACATTCCCGTCGGGGCCTCGTCACTTCTCCGCGAGTTCTCACCCGAGTCACGGCGGTGCCTTGTTGGCTCTCTCATCTCTCTCATCTCTCTCTCTCTCTCTCTCTCTCTCTCTCTCTCTCTCTCTAGACGGGTCGGAGACGGCGACCCTGCTGCGATCCAACAACATGGCGACGATCATGCTCATCGAGTTCTGCCGCATGTTCGGGATGGGCTACCTCAGCACCACACTCAAGAGCCTGGTCACCAAGGTCTGCCAGCATCCCGGGTCCATCGAGGTACCGCCCCCTTCGCCTCCGCGTCCCCCCCCCACAGGCCTCTCCTCATCGTAGCCCGCACGTCGTCGAGGAGAATCCGCTCACTATCACCTGTCTCCCCTCCTTTCCTCTTTCTCCCTCTGAAAACAAACCCACCGCAGATCGACCCGCTGAAGCTGCAGGAATCGGACGACCGCACAAAGAACATCCAGGAGCTGCGCAAGTCCACCAACGAGTTCCTCTCGAGTATCCTCAACTCGCTCGACTCCCTGCCGGACGAGTTCAGGTGCCGCAGGCCCTCACTCCTCCTCCTCTCCCCTCCTGCCAGCGGTCCTCTTTGACGATGATGACGATGATGATGGAGAGGGCGGAGGCTGACGTACATTCCGGCAATGGCAGGGTGATGTGGCAGTACCTCCACAAGAAGGTGAGGCAGTACTTCCCCGATAACGCCCTCAAGCTCGTCGGCGGCTTCCTCTTCCTCCGCTTCTTCTGCCCGGCCATCCTCGCCCCCCACAATTTTGGTCTCGTCGATGGTGCGCCCCCCNCCCCGATGAAGCCAGCAATCTCTTGCAGACGTGTGTACATGTATTTCTATTTTTTTTTTCTTAAGTCTAATACAAATGAAATTGAACCACAGAGCCACCGTCCGTTGAGGCTCAGCGGCATCTGACGTTGGTGACGAAGACCCTTCAGAATCTCGCCAACGGCATGCGGTTTGGCACGAAGGAGCCCTACATGGGTACCCCTCTTCCGCTCCCCTCCACTACCTCCCCCCCANCCCATTACCCCCCCTCCCCCCAAATTACCTCCAGTCAGGTGCCAATGAGGCCCAGCCCTGACCCCTTCTCACGCCTCGCTCGCACAGATCCGATGAACGTTCTGGTGGACGAGCAAGCGGAGAATGTGACCAATTTCTTCAAGGCTATCATGGTACGAGAGCTTCAGCCCCTCCCCTCCTCCCCAAGCGCTCTCCCTCTTAGCGGATTTTGAACAAGGCGAAGAAGGAAAGGGAGATTGCCTAACTGCATCGTTGCCTTCGGCAGGCCAAAAAAGAAACGGAGCGAACATGGGATCTGTCGGCGGCGGCCCTGGACGTCTCCATGGAGCGGGCCGTACGCTTCCCCTCGCACAATAGGGAGCTCGCATTTGCTGCAGCTCCTAATTGCGTAACGGCAATACTGAGTTGACGTCGTGTGTTGCAGGTCAAAATCGAGCATCTCGACTGCATCGTGATGTGTACCAGTAAGCACATGGGAGAGCTGAAGCAGTCGCTTCCCGAAGATAAAACGGTTTGGTTTCTCCTTTTCGGTTTTAACAAAGTTTATCTTTCTTGTTTTACTTATGATATGGCAACAGGCAGAACTCTTTGCCGAGGCAGACCTCAAGTTTGTTCCCCTCATCAAACTTCGTGAGGAGCAGATGAAGAGGTGAGGCTCGCCTTTCTTTTCACCTGTGCCCTGATTACAACTAAACGTTCGTCGTCACACAGTAATGCTCTCAAGGTGCTCAAGAGCTCCACGGATTCTCTCTCCGACAGCGGCAAGAAGGAGAAAGAGAAGGAAAAGGAAAAAGAAAAGGACAAAAGTTCCAACAAGAAAAAAGGTAAAAGCAGGGACTAGTCTGCGAGCGCGAGAGGTTCTTAAGGGAGTGCGCAGGCTTGTGGTTCCACAATAACCAATTTTGCGCCGAACTGCACTCTGAATTATTGGCGGCAAACTATTTAGTTAATAAAAAATTAGATTTCTCTTCCCTCTATGAAAAATTATAAATGCTGTTTGCTGCAATGCAACGTAACGTGCTAGTAAGTAATCCATCAACTGCCGCGGGCCCGCAAGGATGCCCCGGCTTCTTTATGCACTTAACAAGCCTATGGACTGCATGCGCGCCAGCCATGGCAACTCCGCCCATCACTCTTCCATGCCATCATTATTCTCTTTTTCATTCTCGTTGCCACTGCCTCCCTTCTCTTTGTCGTCGTCCTTCTGCTCTTCCTTGTCGTTCTCCTTGGTTGCTGCTGCGGCATACTTGCCGTTGCTCAGAGAACCAGATGATGTAGTGCTCTCTGGTGGTGGTGGAGACGGTTGCTTGGCATTCCTTTCGGCTTGCAACTTGCTCTGTTGCCTCTTTTCTATCTCGTACTTCGTCTGCTTTTGTGGGATAACATCCTGCCGATGCTTATGGTCAACAGCAACAAGAGACTAGGCTACGCGAGAGCAGAGCTGCGTACAAAAAGAAAGTCGAGCACTTCATTCTCTTGTACGGCTGTGGCTGTTTTGTGGGTAAGGAAACAGAAATATGTAAAGAGTACGAAGAGAAAAAAAAAATAAGTACCAAGATCTTTGTATTGTAGTGTCTTTCTTCCGTCATCTTTGGTGATTCGGTATGCCTCTCGCACGAGAAAATCAATAAACAACTCCTGAAATTGAAAGTTCAACAACCTGTCTAACGCATTTTGGGGCATTGCACCTACCGTAGAGTGCGCAATGAGTTGTGCACTATCGTTGCTTATCTTCTTTACGTCTTTGATGTAAAACAAGGTCAAAAAGAAGTGCTTAGGGGGTAAGAAAGGAGGAAACCTGGGTCGCTTTTGATGAGCTTGCGCACTCGAGCAAGTGGAAGGGACAGTTTTTTAACTCCCTCCTCTTCCTCTCGCTCGTCTTCGCTTTCAGATGACGAGGATGGTGGCTCCCGCTCCTTCTTTCTCTTGGATGACATTTTGTTGTTCTGGTTTTGGCGGGAAACCATTTCGTTGTTTGCTTTTACACTTTTTATGTTTAGTTGCCAGAGCCCAAAGAGAAAGACTTGTCCGCCTTCTCGGCGCGCTTCCTTTGTATTCTTTCGAGGCTGAGACTACGCACGGCTTGTTTCTTCTCCTGGGCAAGCCTCCTTCCTTCGGGAGACGCGAGCGCCACGATCTCGCTCCTCCGCTGCCTAGCCGCTTCGTCAGCTGCGAAGAACGAACGTAAGGCTACGCCGACTCATGCAACGCTCTTTCCAAGTCGAACAAAGAGATAGTTTTCCGCACCGGCAGCGGGAGAACTGGAAGTGATGACCTCGCTACGATGAAATACAACGCCGTCGCTGAAAGGCTTGAAGTTGGACTTGCTCACACTAAACTTGAGATCTCCATTTGGCATGGATTCGAACACCAACGTCTTGTTCTCCTCCAGTTTATCCTCTTGCGCCCCTGTGTTCTCAACATAGATGAGCAAGCGGCGAATAGTGCAACGGAATGAAGGGATAAAGGGCCATGTCTGACCTCCCATATGAGCTGACTTGGTGTACAGCTCGCCCTCGAGGAAGAGAGTGGCGCCATCATCCTGGATCTTCCACTCGCCGTGCAACACTCTAGACTCACCTACAGGTTGGTCCTGGTAGGAATCCTCCCATATATCTGCCAACATCGGTTAGCAGCGCTACCTGGATGAACACGCGTGCATTACCGGCGTATTCAAAGTACTGTGCACCCGTGTCGAAGAAGAGGGTGAGAGAGCACGTAAGGGACGTGTTAAATCGCCCCTTCTCCTCTAGCAAACGTACGTTCCCATTATAATTGTATTGTTATTATTATTGTTGTTGTACTGTGTTGGAAAACAACTAATAAATAGAAATAGAACAACACGGCAAGTGGAGTAAAAGGTACCAATAAAGGCGTCGAAGGCAAGCAACTGAAGACCAGAGTCGCAAGACTGCAGGTCTGCAATTCCACGGAGCCTGAAAGGAGGAGTAAGAAGATATTGTTGGTTTGGGAGTGTTGATTGCGTACATGGCCATCTTTCACAGGGCTTTTATTTGCTTGGCAACAGCAAGAATGAAGAAAAACCAAGAAAAGAGCAACAAAATGCTGTACACAAGAAGCAAAAACAAGGGTTTGGCCAACCTTCTCTGAAGGCCAACCCATCACCATACAGAGCATTTCTGCTCAGGATTCATCGGAGCACCCTTGGGGCACTTAAAAGCGGCAGCAAACTCGGGGCTATTCGATGCAGGGCCTGCGGAGCGGAGGTGAGCACACAAGTCTTATGCATTATTGCCCGGATAACATGAGCCCCACGCACCGTTTACTCGATACTGGTATGGCGAGTGTGGGTCGGTGGTGATTCCGATTCGCTGCTGAGCGTCGCTTACCTTACCACACCTGCATACAGTAAACAGGTGAGCTGACCCACCATTATCAAATGCGGCTTTGTTTCCCCCAAAGAAAAAATGAACCAGAGCTGGGCGTAGGAGACAAAGAAGAGCTGATCGTTCGTAAGGCCTTCGAACGTCTCCTGAATCAGTGCATCCGTGATCTTTGTTTCCTTGGCCTTCGCGGTCTGGAACGCGTGATACGCTGCCTTCAGTCCTCCTGCGCCCGACGCAATGAGTACACATGCGAGTATGCCAGCTCGATTTCAGCTTACTGTACCCATATCGGCGATGTTTTCTCCGTTGGTGAGGTTCCCGTTGACGTTGAGGCCGGGCAGGGGCTCGTATTGTGAGTAGTACTTCGAGACACACTGGGCGCGCTTGTTGAATTGCTCCAGCGTGGAGCTACTCCACCAGTTGGCCATACGCCCTGGACACAGAGCGTGGGAGGGATCAGATAAGCTGTGGCAAGCGAGCGATGTGCGCGTCACCGACGCGGTGGGGAGGGGGAATGCCACGCCCTACCGTCGCCGTCGAATTTGCTGCCCTGATCGTCGAATCCGTGCGTGATTTCGTGGCCGATGACCATGCCGATTGCGCCGTAGTTCATGGCATTGATCCCCGAAAGGCTGAATATGGGACTCTGTGTGCGTGTGTGTTGGTATGTGTCAGCGTCATTACAGGCGAGAGGACTCGTACGGTGAGGATGCCCGCGGGGAAGACGATCTCGTTGGTCTGGCTGGAGTAGTAGGCGTTAACCTCCTGCGGGTACATGTACCACTCGGACTTGTCCACCTCCTTGCCCACCTCGCGCAGCACCTTCAGCGCATCGGCCCGCCTAAGCGCGATAGGAATATTCTCTATTGAGTCGTCTCGCTTCATCCGCCATTGCGGAAAGGATGGGCGCTTACTCGAGCGACACGAAGCTCTCGTAGAACTTGTCGAGCTGGACGTGTGCGAGCTCGTAGAGTGGCCACTTGTTCGGATAGCCTATTCCACGAAGGGTTGGGGGGGGCGGACTCACAGCAGGATCCGGGCGATGGGGTGTGGACGTGCCTATCTTATTGGTGATCTTGCTCAGCTTTGCGATGGCGTTTTGCTTGGTGGTGTCGTCCATCCAGTCCAGCGCCTTGATACTGGCGTTGAACGTCCTCTGCAGGTTTTGCACCAGGTCCAAGGCCGCCTCCTTGCTCCCTGCGTTGCATTCCACAACCATGAATACGACCATCATTCGGCCCCGCATCGCCGGCTTCCTCCCTTGCATAGGACGGGGAGGCGAGTACCGCTGGGAAATTGGCGCTCCACAAACAGGTGGCCGACGACGAAGCCCAACATGGACTGCGTGGTGGAGACGCACTGCTTCCAGCGGGGCGGAGCCTGCGCACGCTCGGACAGGATGTTGCCCCACCGCTCCATCTCCTGCCTGAATGGGCTCGACAGCAACTGCGGAATTCACACGAACGCACGCACGCACGCACACACGAAAAGGGCGCGTTTGTGTTGAAGAATTAAGGAGGTGGGAGAAAGGGGAGCGTTGGCGTACGCCGGCTCGCGAGGAGACGAGCCTCCATGTGAGATAGGCCTTCCACGATTCCAGCATTGTGGCGTTTGCGAGCATCTTGTAAAGCTGTTCGAAATAAGCGACCGTGCGCACGTTGATGCTTCCCTTCGAGAGGTCGTCCCTCCCCGCAAAGGTCTGTTTTTGTGCCGACAGGGGAAAGGGCACGTCACCAAACAGCCTAAGAGGTGGGAGGGTTAGGACGGCGGGCGGCCCACGTACGTTCAAAACGGCGAAAAAGCTGTCCCATTGTTCCGCGATGCCGGTGATTGCCTTGATCTGATCCAGGGACATCATCGTGTTGGTCTTGTGCGGGTCCCTAAGTTGTCGGACACACGCAAGCAAGCGCATATGTATACGTTAGACGTTTGAGAGAGCTTGCGCACCCCTGAGGTCAAAAGGGGGGGGTGAATACCTGAGGTCGGTGCGGGGTACGAAAATGTGCGCCAGCTCGGTCTCCACGCTCAGGATCGTGCTCGAATCTACCACGGTGAATTTCCTGAGAGAGAGAGAGAGAGAGAGAGAGAGATTGCGCAGAGAGAAAGCAGAGAGAAAGCAGAGAGAATTGGTGGTTGGTGGGTCGGTAACTTGTCGGAGCAAGTCACGATAGGGAAAGCCGCCGGCTTGTGACGTACCCGACGAGGTTCAACAGTTTGTTTATGTGCTCCTTATATTGGTCGCGGAGGGCCTGCGAAGCGTTGTCCTGCCTGAGGTAGTAATCCCTGTCCGGCAGGCCGAGTCCGGTCTGCCCATATATACGCGGACCCGCCAATTGAGGGGCGGCTCATGGTAGCCATGAGATGAAGATCGTGAGAGGCGCGCACCTGACTCATAACGCCTATGTTGACGTTTGGCTGATTGGGATCGATTCTCGAGCTGAAGTAGAACAGAGCGCTGAAGGGAAAAAGAAAAGAAAAGAACGATGATCATTTTGTATACGCTGCGAGTTGACAACATAGGTAAGGAAGCGCACCTCACGCCCTCTATGGACAGCTTGGCTACCTCGGAGAAGAGGCCGGCAAGATCAGTGATGTTGGCTATGCGCTCCAGTCCCTCTTTGAGCGGGTTTGGGCCCAATGTGTCGAGAGTCGCGTTGTCCATGCAGGCGCTTCACACGTGTGCAGAAGTAAGAGATAAGCGGGAGGCGAGACCATATTTCGGGAGAGGGAGGAGGGTAAGACGTCTGGCGTGGTGGGGAAGGGGGAAGGAGAGAAACTACTCACCGGTAGAAGGTGGACACGAGTGGCCAGTCCTCCTCGATGATGGTGCGGATGATGAGCTCGTTGTCGTCCGCGATACGGGACAGCGTTCGCGTGTATCGTGATTTGTCGGGGGGAAGCTGTGTGGTGCTCAGCCACGTGCCTTGACCAGTTAATTGTTTGGTAAGGTACCCATTAGAATATTCTTGAGCGTAGTTTTACCGCTGATAGAATAGAATAAGTCAATAAGTATCTCAGCCAGGATTTACCGCAAGCATATTGATAAAAATCGTGACACGGATCCACGCTCTTGTTCATGGCGGCCAGCACACTGCCAGCCAGCTTCGTGAGCAGAGGCTTCACCGAATCGTCTGTACGGCAATTGTCCGCGCGAGTCGCAAACGCACGTGTGTCAAGCTAGTGCGGGGAGGCATGGGCGGGTGGGGGGCCTACCTTGTCCAGAGTCCCCACCGCAGCACGTCGGGGCTCCCATTCGATAGCCAAGCATCACGCTGAGCAAGACCACCAATATGAGCCCCAGACCTGCAAGCACCCCAATAACAACCTTTTGAGGGTGTTGTTGGTTGCAGATTTGGAGTGAGTGGCCGGTTAGTGCGTAGCTAGGGAGAGAAGTGAACCTTGCGGTGGTTTTGGTAGTAGTAAGGTTCGGCAACGTTTCTCTTTCTTTTGGAATCGATGTCGCGTAGTAGATCGTCGCTGTGCAAGTCACCCTCTGACCCCACTCCATCTTCCTCATCAAGGAGCCTCTCACTGTCACCTCGTGACCTCAACTTAAGTTCAATACCCTCGCTAGTCATCCAGAACAACGCAAGAAGAACTGTTTTTTTTTGTTTTTATTCTCCCATCTTTTCTCTTATTTTTTCCTTTTGTAACACCGTCTGCTCTAGGAGGCGAGAGGTCAGAAAATAGTGTTATCACTACCTATGAAGCGTACTACTGTCCTGTATATCGTGAGTATCGCCAGTGAAGTCTTCCCTTTCTAGTGGGAATCCTATGGAGGGACAAGCCATTAGCCAATGGCACTGCAGGCAACTAATTTCTGTACCACCAAATAACCGGACATTGTATTTACTGCTCTCCGTTGATCGGTTCCCCACACTTGAGTGAGATGCAGCCTCGGCATCGGAATTAACAGTTGTCTCGAATTGCTGCTTCTCGTCTCAAGTAAGCTCATGGATGTCCGAAAAATCTTCACCTTGGTGGGACTCGGCCTACTTTGCATCGGTGGCGTGGTGGGCCTGTACTTTCAACGCGAAGTACTTGTACAATTTCTCCAATGGATTTCATCGATCGGGTTGTGGGGCAATCTTCTCTTCATTCTTGTCTTCTTAATCGTGGGCTTTCCCTTCGCCTTGGGCTATGTTCCCATGGCTATCGGGGCCGGCTATCTCTACGGCATGGTGCAAGGAACCATAACCGTTTCAATCGGTGCCCTCTGTGGGGCCTCTCTCGCTTTCTGGCTATGCCGGTGCGTCTGCAGACCTCCCCCCCCAATCGGATCTGTCCTCGCTCACGTTCGGCTTGTTGTTGGAGAACAGTACGGTCACTCAAAACTGGATGAAACGACAACTGGCAGCCAACCCCAAGTGGCACGTCTTCATGGCGGAGGTCGAGAAGAACGCTTGGAAGATCACCCTCCTCACTCGACTCCTCCCCTTTCCTTTCGGCCTCGTCAATGGCCTCTTTGCTGTACGCGCCCTGTCTCGCCTCTTGTTGAGTTTCCCTGCACTCGGCGGATGGGCAGTGCTCAATCAGCCAGCCGTACCGACCATCGCAAGGGGGATTGCGCACCGACTAATGCCGTGATTCATCGCATGCAGCTATCCTCCATCTCGTTTCCAGTCTTTTTGCTTGGGTCCTTTGTTGGCCTTCTTCCCTTTCAGCTGATGTGGACCTATTTCGGAACTACTTTGTACGACCAATCGATCCCGGCTTTCCGTCTCTCAAAGTCCCAACATCCGTGTAACCAACTTTTCCTTCCTCCCCAGGCGAAGTATTAAAGATGCTGTAAATGGAGATATCCCATTCGGTCCATTGCAACAGGTATAGCAATAAGGCGGTATAACACGTGCAGCTGACGAACCACTCCTCGCAATTGGCGCGCCACACAGTTTTTGCTGGCGTTGCAGCTTGCGCTCGGGGTGGGACTGTCGCTGTACATGGTGCAGCTGGGCCGAAATTCGCTGGAGTCTTCCACGACGACGACAGAGGAGGTGGTGGAAGTAGTCGAAGAGGAAGGGCTCAGTGATGATACCGAATATGTGGACATGGAGGAACAGGACGGTCCCGTAGCCAATATGTCCCACACCGGTCTGATCAAGTCGACCCTAACCGTGGGCTCTGGCGACTCGCCACCAGGTATCGTCTTCACCACCACCATGATCCCATATTACCTCGCATTGCGAGGATGGCTGACGCGTTTGTCCACTGTGGCGTTGATCAGGCGTGGTGGTGGAGCTGTTCGTGGATGAGAGTAGAGAGGACGGTAGTGAGGTGGGTGCCAGTGCAGGGCTCCACTTCCGCGAAAAGTGGATTTGAGAGAGAGAGAGAGAGAGAGAGAGAGAGAGAGAGAAGACCCTAATCTCCACTTTTTGTACCTTTTTTCTTTTTGTAAACTATTTTCTCCTCTTGACATATACTCCTCGTCCTCCTCGTACATCCAAGATGTGAAGGCCAGTAATCTTCTTTATACTGAGCATGCATATCATACTGATTCAGTCCCTGAAATTGCAGGCACAAGCATGA